>BTRK01000006.1:28642692-28699532 GCA_036245805.1 Pristionchus mayeri
GTTTGTTTCTGAACTGTGCTACATTTTCTGTTCTATCAGATGGGTAAAAAGAACAAAGCCGCGGATCTTGACGAGAGTGATAAAAACGAGGAAAAACCTACCAGTTCAAGTACGGCAGCTAGTTTCGGGGCGCAGAAAGATCCGACGTGGTGGGACATCGCGACTTTCAGCAAGGTGAGCTTTCGTTGGACGATTATATATTAATGATGTATTATTACATCGAGGGAATACATTTTATTGCAGGAAGATAACAAGAACGGTCTCGTTTCTGAGTCTTCTTTCTCTATCCTCTTCCCGAAGTACAGAGAGAAATACATTAGGTATGATTGAAAAGTTTAATTCATCGTGAAATTTTTTTTCAGGGAAAGTTGGCCTCTGATTGAGAAGGCTTTTGGAGATCACAACTTGAAGGTTCGTTTATTTTCCATAACACGGTCCCTTGCCCGTCGACATTCGGAAAATCGGACCGCCTAACTCCGCCCACTTGACCCTTTTCTCCAATTCTCTATTTAGCAATGAATTGCAAACTGAAATTTGGCAATAGACGCAGAGGAGAGGTATAAATACTGTAAAATTTGAAGCTTAAATGACCCGCAATTTCCTGATTTCCTGAGGCAGGGTCAATTTAGGCACGTTTGAACGATTTCCGTTCGAGAGAAATTAGGCGGATTAGGTTTTCTAATGTCGACGAATAAGGGGCCGTGCCATAATATTATTATTAATATTTTCAGAGTATTTGGCGGTTCCACCTAAAACGGTCCTTGCAAATGTTTTAAATGCAGGCGGAACTGGATCTGCTCGAGGGTACGGCTACAGTCCGATCAACGAGAAAGACGTGGGATCCGTACATCATCATCAAGGTTTGTCCACCACTATCTGCTGTTATCCAATGAGAATGCAGGCTCGTGATGTGCTCAAACTCATGGCTCGTTCTGTTCCCTACGAGCAGGCAGTGAGAGTTCTGCAAGATGATATCAGCTGTGAGATTATCAAGATCTCTTCCATGGTTCGTCACTTAATTATCGCCTAAACGTCACTATTTAAAGTTACCGGACGAGGACGAAATTGACCCCCTATTTTTTTGTCCTCCATCGAATAGCCGATGGCTGAATTATTGGGGTGTCCGGAAAGTTCGTATAATTTTTTGTTTTTATTTTTTATTCAATGCTTTACAATTCTCAGTGACCAATGTATGCCCCCTTCTTTCTCACTACCTCCCTCTTGGGCAGGGTCTCGATTCCTCTCTTCCAGAATGCGGGTTTCTTCGAGACCGCCCAGTTCACGAAAGCCCTCACAACTTTATCTCGATTCTTGAACTTCTTTCCTTTGCAGAAGTCAGAGAGAGAGCGGAAGCAGTGGTAGTCGCATGGGGAGAGATCCGGGGAATACGGTGGATGGGGAATCCTCTCGATCTTCAGCTCGTCCATTTTCTTCTGGGTCATCTTCGCTCGATGTGGGCGAGCATTGTCCATCAGAAGAAGAATTTTGCCCTGGTTCAGGAGTCTGGGAGGGACTCTGATCGCGACATCTTCCAGTTGTTCAGAGAAGAGGTCGGCATTGATGCTGGTGCCAGGGGCGAGGATCTCCCAGTAGATGGGACCGAGCACTGAGAAGAAGAAGCAGAGGAGTTCCTTCTTTCCGTGCTCTTCCTTCTTCGGGACGGGCGTGGGCTTCTCATCTGCATCCACCCATTGCACTCTCCTCACAGGGTTATCGTACGTGATCCACTTCTCATCTGTAGCGATGATGGAATTAACCCATCGAAGATTGGATCTACGATGGAATAATTCCCAACAGACTTGAACACGATTTTTCAGCTGTTCGGGGGAGAGGTCATGGGGAATCACTTGTGGGAGTTTCGGCTTCTTCCCAGATCGATGGAGGATATCGGACACCGTTGATCTGGGAGTACCAGTATCCTTCTTCAACTCACGCACACTGGCCATGGGCTTGCGCTTCAGTGTGCGGAGAACGAGAGGCTGATCGAGGGATGGAGGGCGTCCAGAGCGGGGTTGATCATCGAGACCAAACTCCCCTTTCTTGAAGCGGGAGAACCACTTATAGCAGAAGGGTATGGAGGGGGCGTCAGCTCCTTCCGACTGGGCCAGGGCAGAGTGGGCCTCCTTCACGGATCGGCCAAGACGGTAGTAGTAATGAAGTAAAACTGCTCGGAGGTAGAGATGGGAGTCCATCACAAGAATCAATGTAGCAACTAGGAGACTGATTAAATCCTCTCACTACTCAACGTCAGAATGATGCAATACATTGTTGACAAACAGATTGCGCAATCACTGCATTTGATCGCGAACTGACTTTTTCCGAAGCATTATACGAACTTTCCGGACACCCCAAAAATTGAGAATGGATATACAAAAATGCTAAAAATCAATAATAGCCTCAAGGGAAAATCAATAATAGCCTCGTACACGCGATGAGATCAGGGTTTCGTCCTCGTCCGGTAACTTTAACATATAAGTTGATCTATCTCAATACACTTCTTTCAGGTTGCTAACAAGGAACGTTTCATCAAACGACGAGCCCGTCTAGTCGGTAACGACGGAGCAACACTGAAGGCCATCGAACTGCTCACTCAGTGTTATATCTGCATCCAGGTTTGGATCTTCCTGCTTCTTGTCAAATTCCATTTTCGTGTAGATTCTTGTCCAATTTTAATAGGGAGTTTTCATAGGTGTATTTGCAGGGAGGTACTGTAGCCGCTGTCGGTCCTTTCTCTGGCCTCAAACAAGTATCGTCAGTTATTTTCTCTTATTCCATATTATTATTTTTCCAAACACCTAATTAGTGAGTCAAATGTTAATCTCAATGTGATTGGGGATTCGTCTATTTGTAGTTCGATCGTGATAGACTGCATGAACAACATCCATCCAATCTACAACATCAAGACCATGATGATCAAGAGAGAATTGGCCAAGAATGAGAAGTTGAAGGACGAGAGTTGGGATCGATTCTTACCCAAGTTCAAGAAGAAGGTCCCGTCCTCTTCCTTCCATTGATCTCTCTCTCTCTCTCTCTCTCTCTCGTTATGAGTGATCTCCTCTCAGGTGCAAGCAGCAGCGACGACTCGCGATGCGAAGAAGAAGAAGGCTGCGAGATGGAAGTCCAAGGGAGAGTACACTCCATTCCCGCCCCGGCAACAACCAAGAAAGGTACCACTTCCAACCCATTCATGATTTATTACTTTATCGTTTTGTTCGGCCATCTATTTAGGTTTAATTAAAGCGGTGTGGTGAGGGTAAACAAGAGCCATTGATGCGTGTTGTAGGTTGATCTGCAACTGGAATCGGGAGAGTTTTTCCTGAACGAGAAGCAGCGAGTGGCAGAGAAGAGACGGAAGAAGTGGGAACAGCAGGGAGAGAAGACCAGTCAGAGGTAGGCAGAGAAGGAGTAGGTATTCAAAAATCACCATTTCAATTCACAACAGTTTACGGATCTATCGAATTAGAATATTTGGCACTTCTTTACTTGAGGGGCACGAAGCTCCGCCCACTTTCCTCTGTGTCTACCCTTCCATTCTCTCTACGCACCCTGCTTCCCCTTTTGCGAAATACTTGCGAAATAGGCGAGAGCGCCAGACAAGCAGGGTGCGCAGAGAGAGCAGTCCTTTCCTTGTCAAAGTTGGCGACCCGCGAAGCGGGTCGCCCAGTAAGCAAAGTTAGGGGCTCCCCGCGAAGCGGGGAGACTCTAAAATTGCTTACCGCTTAGGCAAGAAGCCGGCTTAGGCTGACAATATGCTCAGAAAGGTGCGTGATTACAGCTAGAGTAGCAGTGGGAGTGGAGGGGGTAGAGACGCAGAGGAAAAAGTGGGCGGAGCTTCGTGCCCCTCAAGTAAAGAAGCCCCGAATATTTGATATAATCAAATATTCGTTTTAGGAATAAGGAGCGTGCTGCAGCATTCGTTGCTCCAGAGGAGAAGACGAAGACGAAGACCACCGAGGTCATTATTTCATTTTTTACATAACGATTTAGAGCTTAATATCTGGCCATTTATTAATTACTTTAAAATATTCAGAAGAGAGCCGCACAGGAAGTCGATTTGGCTAAGCTGAAGTCGAAGGTTAAGAAGGCCAAGATCGAAATGGCTTAATAGAAGCGTCGATACTGTACTTCCATAAATGTTCCAATTTGTATTGTCTTACCTTGTTGTTGCTCTCATTCCACTATCTACCGTAGATCAAGGAATCTGAGAATTGTTATTGTTTCTGTTAACATTTTGTATTTCATTCTCTGAACTTCTTGACAATGCCTTTCCTTCATTTTTTGGCGATAAAAGTCTTCTAGAAACACTGATCATTCCCAGTCTTGTCCAGTTCTCATCTGTCTCCTATATTTCACTCGATCTGTTAATCCCCTATACCACGGATCCTCTCTCCTTGTAGTCCCAATGCTACTTCACTGATCACACGAATCAATATCCACTACGGTCGATCACCGTAACGCGAGCAAATGGCTGATGTCTGTAATTCCAACTTCCGAGAATGGTTTCCCGAGCTAGAAAAAGTCATCGACGGCGCTGCCTTCTTTGGTACCTTTTTTTAACAATTAAATATTTAGGGTGTCTCGATAAGATGTGTGTATTCAGCAATCGATCTCGAATTCCTCGGTCTTCCCTCTTCTGCCAGAGATGATCTCGTGCCTACCCTCTTCGATGAATCAGATCAGAGATACAGAAAGGGGAGCACGAACAATTCACATTCACCTCTCTCTTCTTTCTTTTACTATAGTTCTTTTTCTAGATCGTTCAATCAGTCCGTCGCTATCCTCCATGCCAACTGGGTATCGCTGCTTTCACTGAAAAGGACGACGGAGCTGCGTGAGTACTCCCTCCGCACTCCTGTAAAGAGCGTGGAGAGGGGAGGTTGGGGACTATTGAGAGACGACTTGTAGATACGAGGTGGAATCGTTCGCGATTCCTCTCTTCAAGCGACTGCCTCACAAGCAAGTCTTCTCCTACTCCCTTTCTGCTGTCTCTTTCCTTGCCAACAACAATTTCGACTTCAACAAGGTGGGAGATGGGCAAGCCTCCTTCATTCACTTCTTCCACTCCAGTTCATCATGGAAGGAGTGACCTACTCGAATGGTCGTCAGACAGAGGACATGAAGAAGGAGATCCTCTCTGGTGGCATTGATTACGAGTCAGTCCACTATTTATGCAGTCTTTTTATGTGAAAAATGTCAGAGTACACTTCTGATGAATAACTATTTGAGTATCTTCGAAGATGGATTGGAGCATCGACTGCAGATTCTGAAGATCAACTTCCAGAGAGCAGCTCAGAATGCAGTGAGATACACTTCTTCATCCAGGGAGGGGAGAGGGAGGGGGGCTGCTGAGTGTATGCGATGGTGAGGTTCCCCTCAGATTCGTCTCTCTCAACACACAGTCCATCGTTCGCCGACTGCTCGTTCCTCTCACACTGGACTACAACTCCCCCATCCAATACTAATCGAACTAGTGAGATCTGGAGAGTACATCGACACGGATACTGTCGATCAGACGTCAGTTTAAGCTACTATTTGATAGAAGGAAGGAAGTGTTTGAGTATGCACCCCCCTTGGGATCGTGCTCTCTCTCCTCTCGAGAAGGCAGTCGTCGAGTATGTCTTCACTAACGACCATCGCCACCTCGAATTCTCGATTAGTCATGATGGGACACTGGTGAGTTGATCATCAATATTCACTAGATATCAACGTTTCTCACTTCTTCTCTTCATTCGATTCCATCTCATTTAGTTGTACGTGGCTGAACTCCCAGTCTTGACACTTCTTCACTACTCGGAGGAGGAATGGGTGGAGGAGAAGTTAGAGAAGTATGTCGAGTACATTGGATATAATTAGTACATTCTTCATTATATTAGCCACGCCATTCCACTCTTACCGAATCCTCTTCATCTTCTCTATTCCAGACTTCTTCACGAGATCTCGGGTGTATCTGAAATCGTGAAGAGGATGTTGGGAAGGAAAGTGGTGAGTGTCTCCTTGGAGGAGAGGGCAGTAGTTGGCCATTCATTCCAGCCCATCGTTGGCCACAATTCCTTCCTCGATCTCGTCTATCTCTACGAGTGCTTTGTCGATGACCTACCTGGTTGGTTTATTTTTTTTTCTAGAAGCGCGCACCGAATATTTAATATTTATATTTATATACGATTATTTATCACATGTATCACGAGTCGATGAAGCAAAAACAGGCCCATCGCGAACAATTTTTTTTCAAACTCATTTTAAATGGGTCATACATTTATGTCAAGCTATACTAAAGACAAGATTTCGAAAGACCTAGGTTGTTTGACCCAGAGCCGTCATTTAGGAATTTTCCGGTTTTGCTTCCGGCCTTACCGTATCTCAGGTTCCAGATGACATACAGAAATGGTTCCGAGATCAAAAAACGCAGAAAAATAAGATAAACAACTTTCATGTTGAAACCAAAACCGTAGGATGAAAATCAAAAATATTATCATCGAAAAACCGAATTTCGATGTAGATAAAAATTGTTTTGGCCATCACGAAGGCGACTTGCAGGGATTTTTATTGCAGATAATGAAAGAAAAAGTCAAACTATACGTAAGAAAAATATAACCATTCAAATAAAAGTGTGCTTCATTTCTAGGGTTCCCTTGATGGAATTATTTGGCTATTGGAATTCCAAAACCCTCCACTCATTTCCAATTCAGCGCTCGCATACGAGCGGTTGGCAATTGGAATTCCACTCGAAATGGAATTCCAAACTGTTATTGGAATTCCATTGAAGAAAATATCAAAATTGATTGGCGAACATATGTGGAAAGTAATTAATTTATTCAAATGGAATTCCAAAACTATTGGAATTCCATTCCACCGCTCCGCGCGGGGGGGATGGAAGGAATGGAATTGCGTCACTCCTTTGTCCTCACTATTGGAATTCCGGAATCAATTCCATCAAGGGAACTCTATTCATTTCTCATTTTTTTCGATCGAATTTTCGAAATTGCCATTTCGGAAAATGGATAATTCATTTCCGCGGGCCCATTAGCGAATGGTGCCCTGGTTCTAGTGTATTATAGTTGTGTGAACATATGTTGAACCAAAACTGTTGACGGAATCCCGGTATATCTCGTTTTCAAAAATCCGATTTTTCACTTTCTCATTTTATCGAATTTACGATGAAAAAAACAACACTTATCGAATAGACCACAGAGAACTTCGAATCAATAATTTCAGTAGGCCATGCATTCTTTGTAAATCGCCCAAGCTCAGGCTCTCCGAAGGTTTTTAAGACCTGTTATCAATGACTCGAAATCGTGAAATATTGAGCATGTGAAACAAAACAATCCAAAATTTCCTTCGAATCTGCAAATATCTGCAAGCATTAACTATTATAAATGGAGATGTTGTCAGATAAATCATAAAATGTTGGTTAAACTACATGTACTGTGAGAATAGAACGCGAAGTTCGTAGTGTGGTGTATCGCGTGCGGCAGAGGGAGTGTTTATTTTACATTCATCCTCCAAATACAAGCGGAACGCTTTATTCTGGCCGTTATTTTTCGCGTTCCGCTTGTATTTGGAGGATGAATGTAAAATAAACACTCCCCCTGCCGCACGCGATACACCACACTACGGACTTCGCGTTCTATTCTCACAGTAACGTTGAATTTGAAAATCCATATTTTGGCAAGATGAGAGCATGTTTTTTTATATAAATAGTTTTCAAACAACGATGTTCGTACATTTTAAGAAGTTACTGCGCTTAACATTATTTTCAAAATATAATGCTTGCAGATATTTGCAGATTCGAAGGAAATTTTGGATTGTTATGTTTCACATGCTCAATAATTCACGATTTCGAGTCATTGATAACAGGTCTTAAAAACCTTCGGAGCGCCTGAGCTTGGGCGATTTACAAAGAATGCATGGCCTACTGAAATTATTGATTCGAAGTTCTCTGTGGTCTATTCGATAAGTGTTGTTTTTTTCATCGTAAATTCGATAAAATGAGAGAGTGAAAAATCGGATTTTTGAAAACGAGATATCACGCCTATCAGGAGAGATTCGAGCTGAGTCAGGGAATGGAATGAAAATCGGGAATTCGGTTCTAAACAGTTTTGGGCACCTTGAGACATGCCTGACAGTCCCCCAAAGTCTTATTGTGCATACTTCATTTTGAAGCTCCCAGCACCGGGTCGGACCTCGGCACCTCCTCCTTTCACGACAATTATCTCAGTTCCCGTGTAAGATACATGGAATTTGTCATCTGAGTGACCCCCACTAATTTTTCGAGCTCTATCGATCTGTTAAAACCGCTTCTCATGAAAGTCAAATTTAACCGTGTTACAATCATGGCTAATTTTCTCAAAAATGTAGGCAAAGGTGCAGCTCAAATTTTTACAGTAAATGCAGCTCATCAAGAGCTTTCGAACGAATGGCTTGTGCAAAAAATACGATCTCACTTGTGTGACTTAGGCCTATTTTAGTTTTCCTTATCATTTGAACTTTATTTTCAACACAAAAATTAAGTGAAAGCTATCATTCTTGACCGCGCACTCCGATGAGAGCGGTGTGAAAGGGAATTATTATGTTGAAAATAAAGTTCAAATGATAAGGAAAATTAAAATAGGCATAAGTCACACAAGTGAGATCGTATTTTTGCACAAGCCATTCGTTCGAAAGCTCTTGATGAGCTGCATTTACTGTAAAAATTTGAGCTGCACCTTTGCCTACATTTTTGAGAAAATTAGCCATGATTGTAACACGGTTAAATTTGATTTTCATGAGAAGCGGTTTTAACAGATCGATAGAGCTCGAAAAATTAGTGGGGGTCACTCAGATGACAAATTCCATGTATCTTACACGGGAACTGAGATAATTGTCGTGAAAGGAGGAGATGCCGAGGTCCGACCCGGTGCTGGGAGCTTGAAAATGAAGTATGTACAATAAGACTTTGGGGGACTGTCAGGCATGTCTCAAGGCGCCCAAAACTGTTTAGAACCGAATTCCCGATTTTCCTTCCATTCCCTAGAATTGTGATTCTAGCTCGATTCTCTCGTGAAAGGCGTGATATACCGGGATTCCGTCAACAGTTTTGGTTCAACATATGTTCACACAACTATAATACACTAGAACCAGGGCACCATTCGCTAATGGGCCCGTGGAAATGAATTATCCATTTTCCGAAATGGCAATTTCGAAAATTCGATCGAAAAAAATGAGAAATGAAGCACACTTTTATTTGAATGGTTATATTTTTCTTACATATAGTTTGACTTTTTCTTTCATTATCTGCAATAAAAATCCCTGCAAGTCGCCTTCGTGATGGCCAAAACAATTTTTATCTACATCGAAATTCGGTTTTTCGATGATAATATTTTTGATTTTCATCCTACGGTTTTGGTTTCAACATGAATGTTGTTTATCTTATTTTTCTGCGTTTTTTGATCTCGGAACCATTTCTGTATGTCATCTGGAACCTGAGATACGGTAAAGCCGGAAGCAAAACCGGAAAATTCCTAAATGGCGGCTCTGGGACAAACAACCCAGGTCTTTCGAAATCTTGACTTTAGCATAGCTTGACATAAATATATGAGCCATTTTAAATATGTTTGAAAAAAATTGTTCGCGGCTACCTCCACTGACTCGTGATACTTGTGTTATACTTATACCACTTTAAACATTTTAGTTTTAAATATTAAAATGTGTAGATTCATACGAGGATTGGAAGGCTGCGACGAGAAAGGAAATGCCGACGGTATTCGACACGAAGATCATGGCGTGTCTGCTGAAGAATGTGAGTACCTCCTCCCCTGTCAGTTAGTGAGGAGGAGAAATGGAAGAATGATAGCTTGCCACTCTGTGATACATCTTGGCTGATTGCAGCAACTGAGTGAGAATGGAGTGACTGATCACTCTCTCAAGACACTCGGAGCATTCTTCGAATCGTCAGTTCCATTTTATTAATATTTTATTCTCAACTTCTCCCTTTCGTTCTTCCTTTCCAATCTCTCCACCAATGAATTATCCCTCCTTACAGTCCTTCATGTGGTCAGATTCTCCCTTTCTCCTATCCACCCATCAGTGAAGGACCCTGCTCACAGTATATTTTCGGAGGTTTCATTTTATTTTTTTATATATTTTAGAAGCTGGATTTCTTCTATATTTGTTTAGCTGGCTCTGGGAGTGTCTTTTTTCCAGTGGGGGAGCACTTCCACAACGCGGCCTTCGATGCGAGAGTCACTGGATCGATATTCGTCAAGATGCTTTACTTGTACGCATTCACCAAGTGAGACTACTACTCGTATCCTTGGGATGACTCCATACTATTCCTCTGGTGGGGGGGGGGGGGGGGGGTGGAAGGGGTGACTTCCCTCTCTCTAGATCAGCTGGCCATGGTGACTTCTCTCGTCTATGGCAGCTTCGTAAGCTGATCTTCGCGTGCCGGAACGACTTCGCCAATCGAGTGCCCATCCCCCTCATCGACTACCTCCACTGCTATCTCGTGAGTCTCCTCCGTGATGGATCAACTAGGTCTCCATGTGATCGTAGAGAGTTTCTCACCCTCCTTCCTTCTCTCAGCCGGGAGCGGATCCTCACGGTCATCGTCCAGCAGCCTTGAGAGTGAGGAAGAGACGGAGATGGCCATGGATTGGACTACTGGGGGGGAAGACGGAGAAGATCGTCGATGCTGTTGTAGACAGAATTGTAGGATTGCAGAAGGTCAGCTAGTACCCACTCCCCACCACTTATTGTTACAATGATGAAATTACTCGTCTTGTGGGAAGTGTTCGTGCAAAATATGTACTTGAAATGGGAATGTTTAGTTCACTCCTGCCGACATGATCCCCCTTCGAGGAGAATTGAAAAGGGAGATGGGGGCATTCCGAATCGATGTGAAGAGAAGCGAAGAGGAAGAGGGTATCGTACTCGTCGCTACTAATACTCCCAAGACGTGAGTGAAGGCGAGGGAGGAGAGGGATGGGGATGGGGGGGGGGGGGGGGGGGGGGGGGGAGATGAGGATAGTCATGAGTATGCCCTCCCCTTTCAGCTTCGCCCGTGTCGCTCGATATCTGGCAGCTCACAAGTGGATTCGACCAATGGATGAGAAGAACTCGCAGAATGCTTCATGGGAGGTATCGTAGTCATCGTGACAGTTCGAGAGACATCTAATTAAAGGGGGGGGGGGGGGGAATGACTCGTATGGTGTAATGTGTATGGAATGGATGACTGCAGGAGTTGCTGATGGGATCTGAGGAGATGAAACGAAGAAGGAAAGGACAAAGGAGGAGAAGGAAGACGACGGGGGAGAATCTCTCCATTTCCCTCTGTGAGGAGACCCCCGAGGATCGACTGGGAACCATCGCACTCCTGTGAGTACTATAGACACATCAATGAGACATTTTCAATTGATGGGCATATTGAATTGAGTAAGTGGACATTTGTTGCAGGACAGCAGGAGTGACTTCATCTCTATTCATAATCGGGACTGTCATCTACTGGAGTAGAGTCTGAGTCATAGACGGAATCCGAATCTTCATTTCCCCATCCATGTTAATTATCCACGCTGAATACGTTGTCTGCAGAGTCTTACTTGTCTCTGTTTTCACTCTCTTCCAGCCTACCTCAACCTGTATGATATCATCCGCGTGACCCACCCTTACAAGTATTATCGATCCATGAATATCATCAATATTGATTCTCAGCGATCTAAAATAATTCACTTTTGTTTTCGGGTCAATCCTCCCACTATGGTAACAGGTTATGACCATTCACCCCCATTTATGGGAAGAGATCGAACGTTTATTTCGCTTTTTTCCCTTTTTTTCTCACAGATTAGACATAATTTGTCGGTAATTGTAGAAATCTAAATGTTGATAGCTGATAAAGAGTTATGTTATACGATGTAGCTTCGTTTGTCTCATGTTTCATGTTGAATTCTCATGATGATAATACTAACTGGCGTGAGTCCTCCCCTTGCATCGCATCATTGACCCTTCCCTCTACTGATCATTTCCCTCTTGCACTCCCGCTCATTCAATGCTCTCTCTATGGCTAATTCATTGAGATCTCCTCCCTAATCCCTCTCCCTCTCTTCTCTCGTGTCCTCTCGAATGACACGGGTGTTATCTCGAGATACATACTCTCAACTGTGATCAGTGGTCTTTCATCCATTCACATCGTGTTTTCATGAGTGATCATCTAGATGGCTGATGCGTTGTTCACGAAGATTACTCAATGTTTTCTTCCACAATGACTAGTGGGAGGAACTGAACTTGTTATCTCTCCGAGATGCTGTCCGAATCAAAGAATGGCTTCTTTTTCTCTCTCTTCACTCCTTCATCAATGCAAACCAATAGCTTCCTATCTCTCCTTCTCATCCATTGTTTACCTCGGGGGATCACTCTCCGTTCTTTTCTCCTCTTCAGTCCTTGATCATCCTATTTACAATAACTCTCTCCCTCTCTTGAGTCTTCTAATATCCTCCTTTATCAATCTTCCTCTTATCAGGGTGGTCTAATCGCTTCCTATTTTCTCCCCTTCCACTTTTCCTCTTTCTTGAAGAACATTCCTTCCCCTTGGTCAGTGGTCATTGTGATATATCTGGGTGATATCTGGTATCTCATTGCAGTATGGTCTTCCTTCCTCGATTCTTCTCTCTCCATTCCCGACGATTCCAACATCAATTCCATCGATTACGAGAGGCAATCCTATATGTATCCACTCTTCTTTTATATTCTCTAGTTCAGGTCTCCTATCCAGTCCATGATAAAAAGCCGAACTTCGTGAGTGTGAAAGAGGCGCTGAAGGATATCAGAAGTGGTCAGTGAATCCGTCCATTCAATCTTAAATTTATGACTATGAGAATGGATGGATGAATAGTTAATATTCCATCTCGGATTCTTGCATCCCATTCTTGTTGAGGATGGAATATCTTCGTGGGAGGGTCAGCATCTTCGCCCACTCCTCTCCTTGTGGGACTGCATGAAGAAGCAGAGAGGAGAGATCTCAAGGGGTACGGTACATCTGATGATTAGTAAGGAAGAGATGAAGAGAAAGAGAGTGATCCTTGAGTATCTCCCTCCATCACATCCATCTCCACGGTCCCAGTCCATGGAGTGCAGAGGGCAGTTCAGGTGGGCACTAGAGGTATCAATACTGGAAGAAGCGTTATCTATTGAAAAAGCTGTGGTATTCGATGAGCGGATTTCGAGATGGTTGCATAGTGATGTGGATGATATTAGGTTGAAGATGAGCTAATGCAGGTCGCGTCCGTTCGAATGCTCTCTTCCTGGGGGCAGGACAGAACAAAGATGTGAATGCGGGTGAGTGAGTGATCACTACGATTGTTAGTGGGAGACTGGAGTAGACTCATCTCCCTCGATCTCTCGATGGTTGAGAAGGGAGTGATTGGTTGAGGTCGAGTGGACTTCGTGCCCATCTTCCTCACTGACGTCGCCAAGATGTTCTATAGGAAGAGAGTTCCTCTCGATGCAGCATTCGTCACGGTGAGAAGGGAAGAGAAGGGGGGGGGGGGGAGAGATCATTCCCCTTCCAGGTATCTCCTCCCGATGAACGAGGATTCTGCTCACTGGGAGTGTCTGTCGACTGCGTGAGGTGAGTCCCTCCCAATAGCTGCCCCCATCCCTCCCTCCCTCCCGTTGTCAGATGACCACAATCATGGTCATGCTCGTACGTGAGGATTAGGTCATGTAGGACCGACTCGAGGTTCCATACCAACCAGCACATACAGTAGCCCGCATTACGTGTTTGGACTACCGTAGCCAAAAAAATCGTCACAAGTTAGCTGTGCAAAGTTGTTGGCATTTACTTTTTTTATATTTTTAAAGGTCAACTTGAGGTCATCGATCTATTTAGAATATTTCACAACCTACACATAATCGAGAGTATTCTTTAATTCACTATCATCAGGGCATCATGACGGCTTTCCGAAGCATTTCTTTGTTTAAGCATTATGAAACACCACCGCTAACTAGTTTCAGAATAGAATTAGTATATTACGATTTTGAATCGTCAACCTTTTCTCAACCCCCACTTACTTTTTTCCCTTAAAGTTACCGGACGAGGACGAAACCCTGATCTGACCCTGATCTGGTCACATGTACAAGAGAGCATGCAAAAGTGAGAGAGCGCGGGATTACGCTGATCATTTCCGGCCTTTCCTTGAGGCTATTATTGATTTTTAGCATTTTTGTATATTCATTCTCAACTAATTTAGCCATCGGCTATTCGACGGAGAACAAAAAATAGGGAGTCAATTTTGTCCTCGTCCGGTAACTTTAAGCATTCAGAAACGCTGCCGCTCATATTTTTTGTTGATGGAATCGTTGATTTATCAATGATGTTCTCTGATCATTTCACTCGCCAATGACTCTCCAACTATTATGCCCTGATACCATGCAGTATTGTGCCACATTTATGGTGATGAAAATGTGGTGCCATATTTCGTAGGTTGTATAACCACTGTAAAAGTCGCTGACCCAACTTCGACCTTTTAAAATCAACAAAATTCCTAATCTCCATAATTTTGCAGAGTAACCTTATCCAGATTACGATATTATGAGGTACGGTAGTCGAAAACGTAAGCTAGGGTTCTGTAGGCGATGTCTTCAAAATGCATTGGGCTATTACGATATGACCCAACAGCATAGTTTTGGACTGCCCATGCTACACGGCATGATTTTTTCCACCCTGTTTAGAGAAAAGGTCCTATTCAAAAACACAGGAACAGTTACGCAACGTGATTCCTTTTCCCCGGCTCGTTCGACGGTTGTTCCGCGGTACCGTAGTATCAGGGTGCAATTGTAATTTCTACCTATTTTATGGCCATTTTTCAAATTTCTACAAAATTACAGGGATACCAGGTGCAAGGTGCAAAATACGGTAGTTTTGTTGTGGTGTGCCCATTTTGAAAGTGGTTGTTGGAAAAAGTGATTCCGTGATGCTAGTGATGCTGGCCCGTCGCGGATTGAGTTACCCAAAGGGAAGGCAATGGAGGATCAATGATGGCCCCCTCTCTCCCTCTCAGATCGGCAGTGACCATGGCGCCTTCATTGATTGGAGTGGTCTCTTCCTCGATGCCTCGTACTCACGGGGAATCCCTCATCCACTCTTCCCACTTCGACGCCCTCGTCCACGATGACAACCATCTGTTGTATGAGAGGAAGTGAGTTGACACTCAGTCATTCGAGGGAGAGACAGGGCGATGCATCGATGCATCTATTACCTTCTAGAGTAGGCACTTACCTTGCCATGCAGAGACCATCTGATTCACGATGGAGTAAACAGAAGTAGTGGAGAAGAGTAGGGAAAGATGGGGAGAAGGGGAAGGCCAGAGATGGAGTTGACGTGTTTGAATAGGTGTGAGAATCAGTTGGAGACTCCTCTCTCTACTCGAAGAGATCAAAGATCAATCGGATCCATTTGCAGGATGGGCGAGACGGGAGAAGCAGAGAAGAAGATAGGGAAGCTCATTGCCAATAATCTGGTGGATAATGGATCGACGATGCAAATGGGTGCGATCCCTTTTGATTACACTTCTCAGATGATGTTGCGTTGATGATCATTCTGCTCACTAATCGGATTCTGCCATATTCAGATTTAACCACGCACTTCATTCGCATTAGAGTGCATTTCCTGATTAATGGCGCTATTTTTTTCAGAGTCATAGTTTACCAATTTCGCCTTGTACTGTGTGAACAGAAAGCGTAGTCCGTGGTGTGGCGGCGAGATTTAGTACATCTCTTTCTAAATATACGCGCAACGTTTTCTCCTCCGCCTTCCGCGTATATTTATAATCAAATGTTCAAAATCTCGCCACCACACCACGGACTACGCTTTCTGCCCTCACAGTAATGCAAAGTAGCCTTCTTATCCCCCCTTAGACAAATATCTCTCTCTGGACTCTTCTGAACTCTCAACGTGTTTACTTGAATGGGAAGGAGTTGAGTCATTGAAGTGATGCTGAGTGAGAGATGTCTCGAGTGTGTGGTAGACTGATGAGAAAGAGGAAGGGGAGAAGTAGGGAGTGAGGAGGACTCATGGAGAGAGAGAGAGAGTCATCCCATAGTGGATATAGTGAGAGTCTGTTAATAATCTGATGAATGGCACAGAATGGGATAATTTGAGGAGTGGGTGACGTGCCCGATGCGACTCTCGCTGCTCTCTCTCAACACAAAGACCTCGGAATTCACACTGAGATGATCTCAGATGGAGTCGTCCCTCTTATTGAGAACAACGTGATCACCAATAGACTCAAGGTGAGCACTATCCATTCACTCACTCCATCTCTCCCCTCTGGAATGGACAGATCCCTTACTTCTCCCTCTCAGACTACAATGCCTGGCAAGGTGGTCACTTCATTTGCCTACGGCACTCGGAAACTCTACGATTTCCTTGATAACAATCCTCTCTTCCACTTCGCTGGAGTCGAGTGAGTTACTGTACCCCTGGGGATATCGATCGTCTCTCTCCATAAATCGATTCCTTTCCAGATGGACTAATGATCCTCGTGTCATTGCTGCTCAACGTCAGATGATAGCCATCAATTCGTTCGTCGAAATAGATATTACCGGCCAAAGTAATCGATAGATCACAGTAAAGCATTATGGTCTGTTTACAGTATGCTCTGATTCGATCGGTCGCCGACTCCTCTCTGGATTCGGAGGCCAGGTGAGCGCACATTATCGATCAGTGATCGAGAGTGGTACGAGTGATGGAGTAATCTCTCTCAGGTCGATTTCATCTACGGTTCGTCCATCTCTGATGATGGATTTGGCAAGCCGATCATGGCAGCCCCCTCGACGAATAAGAAGAGTGGAGAATCGAAGATTGTATCACAGTTGAAACCAGTGAGAGACTCGCCCATTCCCGCCATCCTCTACTCGTTCATATCATTCATTTTACTTGATCTTTGATCTCTCAGGGCGCCGGAGTGGTCACTTCCCGAGCACATGTCCACTATGTAGTCACGGAGTACGGTATGTGGAATGCCACATAATTTATTACCGAGAATATCCATTTAGGAATAGCTAATCTATGGGGAAGAAACGTGAGACAACGCGCATTCGATCTCATTCGAATCGCCCATCCCTCCCATAGAGAAAGACTGGAGAAGGAGACATTCGAGAGACTTGGAGTGAGTCGATGATCTTTCATCTTCCAGAAAAGTCCAAATGTGTTCATTGCAGTGCATGCCCTCGAATGACTAACTCTCCTCTCTCTTCCTCCATTCATTCATTCATTCATTCATCTTCCTGTACACACAAGTATTCACTTCCTTCGAATTCCCATTCATATCAGAGTATTATTGTAAGAGTATTTAGAGTTTGTTGTCTTTATTGATTCACCCAATAAATTATTTGATGTTGACTAGCAGATTTGGTAATGCATCTATTAGATATTGCCTGCAAGAAATACTTTGGTCGTACAGGAGAGGCTACTCTCGACGGCTATCACTTTCTGTTGTCTAGTCACGTTGCAGTCCTTGTGAATCTCATTGCTTCCCAATTGTGCATTCATCCGTCTATATTCATCCTCGACTCGTGGATTTGCAAATGGATCACGAGGGAAGGAATGGAAGAGAGTTCCACCCTCACTCAATGGAACCATTGAGTGATGACGCAGATGGAAGAATGAGGAGGATGAGAGAGGGGGGAGGGGGCATTGTGACTGCCACCCTCACAATCAGGCCTCCCTCTGGGAATGACGTCTGTCTGCGGCTAAAGTTGGGAATTAGAGAGGGGTTGTTGTCTCCACCCTCGCTGTTCGCAAGAAGTCACGAGTGGAGAATGACGAGAGAAGAGAAGGGAGAGACTCGTTAGAATCACTCCTTCTCTTGCATCACAATACTCAATTTGACGACTAGAGACTGCTTTCACTGATTGAAGTGATCCGAGAGGAGAAGAAAGAGTTCGCTGTATGATTATTGTGGGTGAGGTGGGAGAATCATGATTGGTCTAGAAGAGAGGGGGGAGGGGGGGAGGGGGGATTGATGGATGGAAGAAGGAGACGTCGTCCATTCGAAGATGTGACGTGAGAGGAGAAGAACGAGATGAGGGAATTACTGAGGAGAAAGAAAACAATTAGGAGATGGAGAATGGAGAAGTCACAAATAGACTGATCTACAAATAGTTCTGTGAAGGAAAAATGGAAACTTCCAAGAATGAAATAAGTTAATTTAAATCCAACATCATTCTCATCTTTCTTTGATCGGAGTTCCCTTAAATAGCTCTTCGAGATTTCGTTGTTAGTTTGCCCTGAAGTGTCTGTTGTCGTGTTCCTCTTTCCTCTCCTCGGACATTGAAGGACCTCTCTTCCCTCCTTCCTTCTATTTACAGCCCTTTCCCTTCTATTCCGGGCTTCTCGTGACGTGTCGTCGTATTCAATTATAATGGAATGGAGCAGCAACGGAAAAGAGGGAGAACTCCCCCCTCGAACAGATTACAGATAGCTGTAACGTGATAATGAGTGTTCCTCTGGAGAGAGACCGTGTCAATTCCCTCCATTCCATCTGCTTCTCCCTCTCCCGGTGTTGTCATCCACTGAGTTATGCACTGCGTCAGAAGGGATTCGATGAAAGAGAGACTGATTGGGAAGGAGATCCCCCCCATCATCACACCTCTCGCTCTTTCGCACGTTGTGAAATACGTTGATGAATCACATCCTGTGTCGTCGTCCGGGGGAGGAGATGAAGGGGGAGAGGAGAGGAGAGGGGGGGGGAGGGGGGGGGGGGGTGACCGATGGAATGCTTATTCCACTCCAACTTGATTCGATTCATTTCGCAACTGCGTCATTCCACTTGTCTCCTTTCCCCTTTATCCGAAAGAGGAATCGGATGAACGAAGAGGAAGGAGAAGTGAAGAGGAAGAATCTTCGATGATGGAATGAAGGACAGATCATACGGATAAGCAGACAAATCACATTAATCTTCCAGTTCAGTCGAATCGGAAGTAGGGGAGGTCTATGAATAGTGAAGAGAAGGGAAAGAGCAGAGACGAATATTGAAGTGGAATGGAGGGAATGAATTGGGTGAATTTTTCCGTCTTGATTCTCCATTGAGAGTCAATACGATCTGCAGCTCACGAATGAAATTCAATTGAGATTAGAAAACAATGGGGGGGGGGGATAATAAAGAGCATCTTACTATCCCCCCCTCCCTTCCCCTCTCCTTCTATTCTGGTCGACACCTGCTTCATAAATAGTCTTCTCCCTCTCAGATGAATGACGAGATTCAGCGATGTAAACAGTGGGTGAGACAAGTTTCCGAGGCACTCTCCATATAGGGCGTGCTTCATCTTCTTTTCCTCTCTCATCTATCTCCCAACCATTAATCTCTTCTTCGCTTCAACTTTCTTCCATTTCTCCCCCCGTCGACTCTTTGTTCGAGCAGACAAGATGGTGAGTAACATGTGGAATGAAGTGTCCACTCATCAACTCTTAACTCCTTCTCTAAATAGCTTCAAACATCTTCGGAGTAGAACCTTCTGGGTATTTCCCTCGAGAGGAAGACGGCATTGTCTCACTCTTTCATTCCTCTGCAGACCTCATTTCTTTCCTCTTCTCTCTTCAATCTCTGCAGTATTTCTTCGTGTGCGACACGGCGATGGATCAGTCTCATTTAGTTTTCACTCTTTCATCTCATATTTCTTCCGAGCAGTAAATCAGTTCTTTCTCCATTTCCCTCCACTGTTCTCTTCCCTTTTCTCCTTCATTCTCCTATTGCCCATTCTATTTTTGCACTGTCCTTTGTATTTCTCCCAGTTTCCAGTTGATTCGTGCAAATGGTCTCATTCCACTCCCCCATGACCCGCCTCTTTCTAGAATAGCAGACTCCGCCCCTCATGGAGCATAGAGAATCAGCTGAGTGGTACGAGGATGCCTTCCCTATCCACTCTCTTCCTTCTCTTCTCTCTCTCCCTCGGAGTATCCACCGCCTTTCCACTACTACTCAAGGTATCACTCCTAATCCTCATCATCGCTGTCCATATCTTACATCTCTAATTTCTTGTTTCGTATTGCGACGCTTTCTCGTTTTTTAAATGTTCTTAAAAAATAGTGTGTAATTCTTTGATGATTCCCTTGTTGTATCTCTTCCCCATCCATTCTCTACGACTTCCCTTCTATTCTTATCCCTTCGACAGTCTCTCTCTACTTCCATGCATAGAACATGCTAGACCAGAACAGGAATGAGTCTCTCATCACTCCCTTCTCTTCTCTTTATCTCCTCCTTTCAGTCCTCATCAACTCCTTCTCCTCTCTCGATATCTCAATTGGAGGACATCCCTGATCTCGTTCCCGAAATGGAAGATGAATATCCAGATGTCGAGAAGAGGGATATCGAGGTACCGTACCCTCCCTCCCTTCTATCAATTCCTCCTCTAATCGATATCTTCGTTGCAGGAGTTGAGATACCCTCTGGGAGTCTCCCCTGATCTCATCGATCTTCTTCCCGAACTCCCTCGTACCGACAGGAAGCCCCATCTGGAGAACCAGCTACTTCTCTCCGCTCGACAACAAATATTACCGTACATCTGAGAGTACAGTACCCTACTGTAGTCCTCCTTAGATTAGCTTGCTTTCTGTCCCACCCTCACCTTCTTCCACAACTCCTCTATCCCACGTGTGCACTTTTCCCACAGATATAGCCTCTCTCTCCTTCCTTCCATTCTAATTCCATCCTTCCTCCTCTAGTCCTTCCTTTGTAACCCAATGCTGCCACTAATTCCATTTCCCTTCCTCTCATCCAAAATAGTCTCCTTTCTGCGCTCTCCTACTCCAATGAGATAAGTCACAAGTGGTCTCTGTCCCCTTCCCTACGCACTGACGTCATCGTCTACCGTATCCCTAGTAACCGTCGATGACACCGTCGTGTGCCTCTCTTACCGTAATCGGCGTGCATTCCATATTTGTCGTATTGCATATGGGTACTTCTTCTCTCTCTCACGTGTTGCTTTTCGACTCTCGTTCATTCTCAGAATGTTTTCCTATTGTGATTTCCATTTCACTCGATCGATCTCACTCTTCTCTGTTGTGAAACAACACTCGATAAACCCGTTAAATTGAGAGAATCAACTCATTTATTAGAGAAAGACCCGAAGTTTGCACGAAATACCGATAGGGGAGAGATTAGGGAGAGGAGGAGAAGGACTTCCAGGATTGACAATGACCAAGAGAAGGAAATGGAGACGGACTATGAGAAGAGGGAGGTCTAATCAATCGATAGATAGAGCAATCAATAGATGACAGGAGGACTACAATTCATCGTGTTTCTCTAGAGGAGGAGCGGGTATTTGACTACGAGGGAGATCTCTCTTCTTGAATCGAGGGAAGTCGTAGGAGTACTTCGACATCGTGTCTTCCCAGAACCTGAGAGGAGAAGAGTTGACAATTCATTCGAGGGAGAGAGAGAGACTGTTGAAGGAATGATGGGAGAATGAGAGATGAGCAGTATCCACGAGAGAGAGAGAGAGAGAGATAGCCCCCCCCCCTCCTTAGAAGAAAGTACACTCGATATACTAGGGCATTAGGAATACACCGACACAATGTGCTTGTGGTTTGATTTAGGATATGGAATACAATGTATGGCAAAGCGACCTGTAGTGTTTCTCCCAGAATCCTTCTTCAGTCTTCCATTCGGGGGAGGAAATGCGAACGAAGGGGGAATTCGGAGATTGAGAGTAAGAAGGCCAAAGAACTCCATCCACCGAAGGTTTACTGGAATGAGGAGAAAGGATGATCACTCATTTGATCTCTCTCTTCAACCATAACTCTGCTATTTAGATATCTATACACAAACAAGGAATCACAAATACGAATGAATGGGATCATCAGTATAAGCATCTATATTGGGTAAATGGGGAAGAGGAGAATGAACTGACCCATTCTTGATGAAGGAGACCATCATCTGCACTGCTCTCTCCTTCACTTTCAATTCATTCTCCGTCCACTCGAATTCAGCCAGAGCCTGCTTTCCAATGATGTACGGCATCTCGTTGATATGAACTGACGCTGGAAGAAGAAGAGATCACCAGAGGAGCAGATCATAGTTCATTCTCCATGGAACCATCCATGAACAGGACTGGCCCCCTCGCAACTCAGCCATTCCCTTCCCCCCCCCCCCCACCCCCCCCCCCTCTCTCCTCACCGGGGACGGGGTCGTCGTTTTTGAAAATGGAGGGGTTGAAGTGATCGAAGAGATAGACGAACGACTGCAATCAATTCTTCATTGGGGGAATCGAGGGAGGGACAGACATCAGCTCCGATCTCCTTCCTCTCTTCAGCTCTGTATCGAGCGGGCAGATTGAAATAGACGTCACCCCAGAACTGAAATTGAATCACTCTCCCAACTCGTATGGAGAGACGTATTCTTCAAGCACTACTGAGCAATGCAATCGATAGTACAGTATGATCATTGGCTGAACTTCTCTCGAATGGATGCACCAACATGAGTATACTGTTGCAGTAGCCAAGGGATTTCTTCCTCCTTGGGATGGGAGTACTTCTCTCTTGCATTTGGCCCGAGATAGAAGTGGAGAACATCCTCGACTGCTTCGTCCGTCTCGTGAGACTCCAGGAACTCATTGAGCAACTGAGATAAGAAAGAGAATGGATGAATACTGTGGAATGATGATATTCTTCCTTTTTGAAAGGGAAGAACATTCCTTCGAGGGAAAGAGAAGGAGACTTACGATGCGCACTTTCATCTCGAATTTGTCCACGTCGAATCTGGGCATTTCTCCCTTGTGAATCTGAGATCGATGGATGGTCGGAGATCTGGCCATCAGTACTGCAATTCTTCTATTTCTTTCCCGAACTGAGATTGCTATTATATCACAATCACTGTATTCTGGACTATCAGCCTGATGCAAGCTTTTTTTTGTGAATTTTTGGACTTTTTATTTTAAAAAACTCCCTTTCCATTGTGTGAAGGATGAAGAGCAGAGACTTTTGATGCCAAAAATAAATAATGTGTCATAGTATTTTTCTTGGCCCAATATTTGCAGACAGTTTGTAGCATCCGTAGTTTTTCTATGATCTTAGAATCATGAAAACTATGCCTGTATTTGTATGAAATTGGGAAAAAAACAAGTACTTCGAATTATTAGGTTGAACAGAAAGTCTTTATAAACTTTTTATTTCCCTTCTTCTGACAATAAAGCACAAGAGCAAAATCAAACGTATGCACCATTGTTATCTACGACAAATCTCCAACGTTCAGGCAACTTATGGATTCCCTCCATATAGAACCCATCTCGGCGCGAATTAAAATATTGCTTGAGTGCGGCCTCGATCGCCCCACGGGAAGTGAAGGATCTCTGATCGAAATGACGGGTCAGATCTGAGAACAACCAATAATCCGAAGGGGCCAAGTCAGGAGAATACGGTGGATGAGGGAGAATCATCCAGCCATATTTGGACAGCTCCTGCTTGACCTGCCGTGCAACATGGGGTCGGGCGTTATCGTGTTGATAGTACACTTTCTTGCCGTTCAGGGGAGATTGTGCGACTTTCTTCTTGAGATTCTGTAGTTGTTTCGTGTAGACGTCTCCAGTAATTTTCCGCCCCTCAGGTAGGAGTTCCCAGTAAATCGGGCCATCCACTCCCCACCAGACAGAGAGCAAGATTTTCTTGGGGTGAAGGTCAGGCTTTGCGACGTCCTGTGGGGTCTCATTGGCATCCACCCACTGTGCCCTCCTATGGTGATTCTCATAGTAGACCAACTTCTCGTCCCCTGTTATGAGACGGTCCAACCATCGATCTCCAGCGTGAAGAGTGAGTAGAGAAAGGGAATCGTCAACTCGGTGGTCAAGCTGGTCTTGGGTCAATTCGTGGGGTATGAAACGGCCTAGCTTCTTCTTCTTGCCAATGGAGACCAAACCATTTACGATGGTGCCTTGCGATACCCCAAGTGTGGCTGCCATGTCGCGGGTGCTTTGGAAGGGATCCGATTCCACTACGATCCGTAGTGCATCCAAATCCAGCTCGGGTGGCCTCCCAGACCGGTCACGATCATCCATGGAAAAGTCCCCCTTCTCGAAGCGCTGGTACCAATTGCGTATGGTCTGGTAGTGAGGGGCATATGACTTGTAGACTTCAGCCAACTGACGTTCCGATTCCTTCATTGTAGTGTGAGAGAGGAATAAGAATAGCAGAACGTTGCGGATGTGCAAGGCCGTGGGAACAAACATCGTGGTCTTACTAGTGGAAGAATGAAAAGATTGGAATGGGAGGTTGTTGACCACATAGTCCCTTTGTCATGTGTTATTCACTAGAGGCGAGGGAACACCAAAGGTCTCGTGCACTGAGCAGTGATCGAGCAAAACAGTTTATAAAGACTTTCTGTTCAACCTAATAGAATAGATATTATGTGAGATGCACTCACCAAAGAAAGCAGATTCGAGTGCGTTGATTCCCGTGAGGACGGGGATACGGGGCGATTCCTATAATGAATTCATGGATTCTTTCACTTCCTGCTCTTTCTCGAGGGATGATTACATCCCCCTTCATCCATTATTCTACCCATTCTCTTGTTAGAAGAGGAAAGATCAGAGAAGGAAAGAGGAGGATCATGCATGAGAAAGAGAGAGAGAGAGAGAACTACGAATGGACAACCAGGAAGACACGGTGATCAACCACTACTCCCAATGGATATCTCTCCATTCTAGGAAGGACTCATTTTGATCTCTCCTCCCATTGGTAAGAGTGAGTACCAACCTTGGATAGTTCCTCGTATCTTTTGGGAGCAAAAACTCCGTCGATTCGAGGTGCGAATTTGAGCATATTGAAGGAGAAGGCAGACTCGAACTGGAATGAAACAAGAGATGAAGGGAAACTGAAGGGAGTAGAGAGAATACGAACAACATACGATGTATGACACTCCACTGTAGATGTCATCGACGGAGATCTTACGGAGACATTTCTCAACGTCTTCCACCGATCTGAGAAGGAAATGCAGTGGAAGGAGGTAATGACAGACGGGAAGGAGGAGGAAGTCCTCTTCCTCCCTTCCCTCCTCCCTCCTCTCTCCTTTCTCCTTCACTCACCTCTTCCCCTCACATCCGACTGCATCGACGAGTTCTTCCGAGTGTCTCTCCACTCGATTCTCAATCGCCCATCCTGCATGAGCTGTCCCCGAGACTTCGATCGAACCAGCGATCACATCTCAATTCGGGGTTCTTTTCCAAGGAGTTCGTGAAAGTGGTTAGAGGAACAATAATTCGTCTCATAATATTCAAGGTACAGATATGTTTCATGTGACTTGTTCTTTAAAGGATGAAAGTGGATACCCCTTGAGAGAGGCGAGAGAGTGAGCATGGATGCAGAAGATCCTCCAGCTGAGATTCCGAAGACTGTGATACGGGAAGGATCTCCACCGAAACTGAGGATGAGAAGTGATTGGAAGGAGTGGAAAGGAAGAACTGACTTCTTGATGTTTCGATGGGTCCATTTGAGTGCTTCGACCTGGTCAAACATACCGTAGTTACCAGTCATCGAATCAGAGGAAGAGAGAGTGAAGAATCCTGAGATGAGATGAGATTGAATAATGAGTGGAGAGAGTTTCTCACCCATAACTCCCAGTCTGTATTGGATAGAAACCACTACGATTCCTTCCTTCGCGTACAAATTAGCGAAATCCCTGAAAGAGAGATGAGAGGTCAGTTAGAAGATCGAGAAATTAAATTATTCGGAAGAAGAGATAATTGATAGACACACTCGTATCCATAAATGGCTGCGTTTCCAATTTCGAATCCTCCTCCATGGATAAAGAAGAGAACGGGCTTGAGATGAGATGAGGGCTAAAGCCAAATCATCGGTCCACGTATATTTTCATCGTTCGGATGTTCGGGAGAGTACCTCTCTCTTGGGGGCGATCACATTGAGATAGAGACAGTCTTCCGATGTTTTCCGAGTCTCAGCAGATCTTGAATGGAGGGAATCTAGAGGGAATCGAGAAGATCTCACTTCGAATGGGGGACACAAGCAGAAGAGAAGTTCGTAGCGAGGAGAGGTTCACTCCATGGTTGGGCTGCTACTGGATTCTGCAATGATATACTCCAAATACACCCAATTACATCTTCTTAATTTGCCAAAGCAAGCGGACATAACTTAGCAATTTAGTCGTTGTGAGAGTCCATAAATTCATTTCGTGGAAACCCTTTTTAAATGTAGTCGTAAAGAGATTATGCTTATGGACTGATAAGTGACCAGATATCTGATATAGAAGGGAGGACTAGAAATATTGCAAGAAATCCACCTTCGATTATCCCTCTTTTCAGCTAGGAATACGGCATAATTGGGAAGAGTAAGAGATGAAATAAGATGAGTACTCACTCTAAATCGTAGTTCTCCAATTGGAGGAGCAGCGAATGGAATTCCCAGGAAGATTTCAGATTCATCAAATGAGAATCCAATGACATCTCCATTCTCAGTGTGAACGAGAGGATCGGCGAGAGAGGGGGAGAAGAGAAAGAAGAAGAAGAGGAGATGGAGCATCCTGAGACGATCCATCAAGAAGAGAGAAGATACGACAAGATATAAATTTAGCTCGACGGACTCTGGTTCATTCTCTCTTATAAACCGATAGATTTGCCGTAAGTAAATGTATATTCTCCCGAATAGGCGGAGTTTGGTTTGGAATGTGGGAGGTCGAAAGAAGGAGGCGAAAATCAGAATACGCCCACTAGACGAAAAGGAGAGGCATGAACTTTGACCTACGAACCGAAATGAAGAGAAAACGAGAAAGTGAAAGAATGTGGCATAAGAACGAGTCGGAAAATAGATAATCGGTAAAAAATAAAGAAGCTTTTCTCAACAGTGACATATGTATTGTAGTTGAACGATAAGAGAAAGTAAGGGAACGGAAGTACTAGTTGGAGAAAGATGTGATCTCATCTTCTCATAAACGGAAGGTCGGGAATGATCAGTATCTATACTAATGCGAGTACGTCAATCTAAGAGAGAGAGAGAGAGACGACAGTGATAAGACCAAGAATCCGATCGACTCAATGGGAGGAGGGAGAGATGGAGGGGAGGGATGAAGAGAGGAAGGGGAGGGGTTCAGAAAGAGAGTTAATTAGATCAGAGAGTACCTGGGATTATTAAGATTCCTTGTGGTGAAAAGAGAAAGAAGAAAGGGTCTGAGAAAGGAGAGAATGAAAGGAATGAAATGGAAGAATCGATGTGGATACATTCCCGATATTTCAGAGTATTTCTGATTGTCCTTCCAATTAGAGATGCACTTGGTACGTGTACATTCAATAGATCAGTGAAGAATCAAGGAAAGAATTTAAAATAAATAGAAATCATCATTGAAACAATTTCAGCATTCGACTGGAGCATAAATTGATAACGGAGCAAATAGTATTCACAGATAGCATATCGGTAGCGACCTTTAAATATCATGTAGGATAGTCATCATGTGTCTTATCATCGTAATCCATCTACTTTCCACGCTAGATAAAGCGAATTATCATTCACCACAAGATCGAATCTCTATTTCTCTGCTGTTCGTTGGTCGCCTTCAATGTTCGAATGATCGGGATGCAAGAATGGGAGTGGAACACATTTATCACCCCACCATTCACTTTCAATCTATTTTAGTTGCAGAGATTGTCCCCTACTGCATCGATTCTCTTCTCCTCTTGAATAATCTCACTCTCACTCCATCATTTGGCTTCATTATTATTTCGGGAATTGGCCGATTTCCGGGAGAAGGAACTGTTGATTCAACTCGGTACTTCCTGAAGAATGCAGACAACACAATCTTCTCCTCTGATATCGCGAATTTCTGTCCTGATGAGAATATTGAATCTCCTCCTCCCTTCCTTCTCATCACCGATGCAATTCCTCGGCCCTGCGGAGAATGGAAAGTATGCGAATGGATGTCTCTTAGCCACTGCATCTGAGTCGAAGTGATCGGGGTAGAATTCCTCCGGTCTCTCCCAGTACTGAAATCAGATGATCTTCCTTCAATGGGCATTCGAGAGAAGGATGAGGAGGTCATGAGTTATTTTTGTTGCACCAGTCACACTTGAGTGCGATGGAACACTCATTGGGTTGAGTGAACTGTGTAGTGAAAGGTCAAGGGAGGGGAGGAGAGGGAAGGGGGATGATCTGTTGATGAGTGTAGGCGTCACTTCATTACTTTTCACAAGAGATTCCGGGGGCGAGACATCGTTGTTTGAGGAGAGGAAAGTAACGAGAACACTGATCTTTCGAGTTCAGGCAAACACAAGTCATTTTTCTTAACCACTTACTGGGGTAGTCGGGGGGGGGGGGGGTATTTAACTACTAAAGAACCGTTCATTCGGATGTTGATATGGGGATGTTCATACCTCGGGACTCTTGTGAGTCACCATTGGGCAAGCGACGATGGTCATATTCTCGGGGAAGTCAACTCCTCCTGGAAGAGAATGTTCCTTCCTCCTCCTTCTCTTCCCCTCTCCTTCCACCCCTTCCTCACCCAATCGAGTATCATGGGTGATTCTCCGTGCTAGAAGGGGTACCGATGGACGCAGTCTATCATTCATCAGTAATCTTCATTCTCTCCTCTCACCTACCGCAGTGTCTCCTTGATGCACTTCTCCAAGTAGACCAACTTCTTGAGTTCTCCCTCAGTGGGATCTCCATCTTCATCTTCGAATACTTCATCCAATTCTTCATGGACTTTCTCCTGAGGAGCAGCAGTTGATTGATAGCTTCGCTTTTTTCTTCTCCCTCTACCTGATACTCAGGGTGTTGTCCCAGATACCACACACAGAATGCCATTCCCGATGCAGTTGTGTCGTGGCCTGGAATGGAAAGAAGAGAGAATCACTTCAAGCATCCCAATATTATGCAGCATGGTATACTCTGCTATGTTATTCTGTGTGGGAATTAATGGAGCAGGGGAAGGAAGTGTCTTGTCCTTGTTCTCTTGATCTCTCTTCGATAAGGGAAAGTGATCTGTTGAATGAAGGAAGAGATCACTCGGGCAAATGCACATATCTCTCCACTCTTTAAACACTCTCGACACAATTGTCAGTTGTCAACTCATCATCGGTTTCACATTAGGCATAAATCATTCAATTTTGGTCGTACATCGTACAATTTTTTTGAATTCTGCTCGCCTTCGAAAACCCTACAAATATGTCAACGTAACCCAATGCGGCAGAATTCGTTTTCATGGTGAAAATAGCAAAAAAAACTAAATTTCTCTATGATTATCTCGATCGATATCCGGAAACCTAAAGCTTTTTATTTTGAATTTGGAATCTCCTGGCCAAATAAGGTGGGGTCCACGTTGATCATTTTTCATATTTCTGTCCCCTCACTATGGATTTACTATAAGAGAATCTGGGCTTTTCTGGACACGTTTTTTGGTCATATCTTGTTCAAAGTTGTCCGTTCGTGAACTTAAAAAATGAAATCGATAGCTCTCAGAGAGACGGAAAAGAATGACTGAGTAGTACACAATGCTGGGATAACTCCTATTTGAGTTATCTGAAGAAAACTGTTGAAAATGACGATTCCATGAGCTTTTCAATCCCCAGATCTAACATATGGCAATTTGTGCAGTAGTGCTGCATTTCACATACCTTAGCACACAAATATAATCATATCTTTTGCATTTAATCGATATGTGAATATTACGACCAATCTTACCCGCTCACATTCATAAAACATATAATGACAACATGAATTTAATTTATGAAAGTGAAAAATTGTGTGACTATTTCAATAGTAGAATAGAAAACAGCCCAGATTCTCCCATAGTAAATCCATAGTGAGGGGACAGAAATATGAAAAATGATCAACGTAGACCCCACCTTATTTGGCCAGGAGATTCCAAATTCAAAATAAAAAGCTTTGGGTTTCCGGATATCGATCGAGATAATCATAGAGAAATTTAGTTTTTTGCTATTTTCAGCATGAAAACGAATTCTGCCGCATTGGGTTACGTTGACATATTTGTAGGGTTTTCGAAGGCGAGCAGAATGCAAAAAAAAATGCAAAAAAAAATGTACGCTGTACGACCAAAATTTACTGATTTATGCCTCTCAGAAGCAGTAGATCAAAAAAATCGATAATCTGCAGTTTTGGCCAAATCAACCGGATAGGCCTCCTCCTGACCCCAAATGATGTTCATGAACCAAGTTTCATCGAAATCGACGGTATAAAATATTTCTAGTAGCCAGTGTTCCTACAATTTTACCGGAGACCCGTGTTAAAATTAACCGTTGGTACACTTCAAGAGGATGATTAATATCGACTAGAGTGTTCTACCATCAAGAAGAGTCCGCTTAACTCTGCGTTGTTATTTTCTAGCCGGCGCGCAAGTAAGGTGTTCGATGGAATTATGATCAATGCCCAATGGAGATCTAGCAATGAGGACTCTGCACGTGCGAAGAAATGCAAGAACATTCTGTCAATTGACCTACGACACTCACTTTCCAACTATCAAATGTAACAATGATTAATGTGTTGAATGGAATCTGGCCTTCGAACATGAAAGTGTCGACTTCCTCTCTGATGTCTTCATCCGATAGTCCAGCTGAAGGCTGTTTCAGCAGCAGAAGATCGAGGAACACCTGGGAGGATCATCCACACCATACACCAATATTTAGCATAACAGTTTCTTCTTCTTAATCTCTTCATCTGTCATTCTCTCATCCAGAATTCCGTCTTCGATGAGATTCTGACGACGTTGATTGATCACCTAAAGGATGATTAGATATCTCCATGATGAGTGGTTCCAACCTTTCTAGTGAAATCATTCGTCAGTTCTGTCCGATCTGCGAGTTTATATTCGTCCCCATCGCAGTCTCTGCATTTACTCCTCCTCCCAGGTCAACTCAATTCGACCTACCACATATTATATCGAGGGCGCATCTTTTTATGAATGGGAACACATCAAATTCTTTGCCAGAGTCTGCGTCTCTCTCTAGAATATCTACCAGAACCTTAAAGACGAAGTGTTCTACCCATATTCCTGTCATTGTTATCTGTTCTGAGACGATATGAATGCCCGTGGTGTATCGATCTCATCTCATCTCATTCATATCGATTTCATTCCCTTCCAACCTGTGATTGTCTGATGAATACTTCACTGTATCCCTTGAGTACATTGAAGTGGAAGGCGGGAGTGAGCATCTTCCTCCTCGTGTGCCATTTCTCGTTTGTGCTGCCAATTCACTCCTTATCATTCATTGATAGATATGAATAGATAGGGTTCATTTTATGTCTGGCGTACATCAGTGCCATTCTTCCTACGAGATTTCAATATCTCTTCTTATGATAAAATATATGAATTTAGAAAGAAAAGACTAATGTAGAATGCCGTTCGAATGGTGGTGAGTGAGTAATTCCTCCTTCTCTCTTCACCTGATCAGGAGACCCGTTCCAATCCAATCTGCGACGATATTGTACTGCGTCGATTTAGTGATGAGAGTATTGCTCTCCATAACTTCCTTCAGTTGTCAATTCCATTTCGAGTGGATGATTCTTTACCTTCACAATGTCTGCACTCTCGATGAAGATGTAAGGAACGGGCCCAATCCAGATCTACAGGTATCTCAATCAACCAATCTCCTATTACTATCTACCTTCATCATTCCGCATCTATTCTCGTCTTCTCTACAGTATTTCTCTGCGAATTGATTGATCTGATCACCGAAGTCTTCAATTGTCGTCTATTGTCTCAACTGAGTGATCACATAATACCGGCAGCATCGTATTTGAATTGATAGGCGGCGCCAACCAAAGGAAGAGTGGAGGGACCGGGGATCTGAAGGGGGAGGGGGAATGAGGGGGAAGAAGACGAATGAGAAGGGAAGAAGAAGTCATCTTCGATGGAAGGACCAACCGATTGAATGGCCTGAATTGCCTTCCTTCTGAAGATGAAGAACTTCTTGATATCTTCTCTCTTCCAGTAGAAAAGAGCGACGATGAGAGAAAGAAGGAGGAGAAACAAGGGAGAAGCCATGAGAAGGAAGGATCACACTCAAGACACCTATTTATGAATCCATTCTAGGAGCTGTCTCTCTCTCTCTCTCTCTCTCTCTCTCTCTCTCTCTCTCAATCTCCCATTCAACACTAGACTCCACTGGGTCGCCACTACACACAACTTATCATTCTTATCGTCTTTATCAATCAGACAGAGCACAAAACTGATAGGGAGAGGAAACGGGAAAGGAACTGCTTATTTAGATCGGACTCGTTTGTACAAGTGGCATTTGACTCCTTCTTCCGGTTTCAGAATCAACTGGAATGGATGATTGAGGGGAGGGAGAAAGAGTAGTCTTAACCTCAGGGACGAATCGATTTCCTGGAAGGGGCATCACTGATTCCACCCCGTACTTACGGAAGAAGTACGAGAGAACAGTCTTCTCTTCTCCCAATGCGAATTTCTGCCCTGCAAGCACGATTCCATTTCTACTCTCGTTGATTGTCCAACCGATGCAATTCCTCGGCCCTGCGGAGAAGGGAAAGTATGCGAATGGATGTCTCTTAGCCACTGCTTCCGACTCGAAGTGATCGGGGTAGAATACATTAGGATGTTCCCATTCCTCCGATCGATCGATAATCCATGTATTCACTATGATCTACCTGTGGATCTCTGTGAGTTCCCATTGGTACGAGTAGAGTGGTGATATCCTTGGGAATGGTGAATTCATCGAGAATGAGATCATGAGTAAGACGACGGGCGATCAGAGGAACAGGAGGACACAATCTGAACCCTCTCCCTTATGCATTCCATTCTCTCGTCGATCACAACTCTGTTAGTCTACCAGTCATGCTGATAGGGGGGAGTAAGCATGCTTCCATCAGACTCCTTCTCTTATCAATTGTGGTCTTCTCAGTCTGATGAGTGACCCTCCTCTAGTCTCTTCCTATTCATTGGGACGAAGCAGGAACCATTCACCTTAGTGACTCCTTGATGCATTTCTCAAGGTAGACGCACTTCTTCAGATCGTTCTCACTCGGTTCTCTCTCGTCTTCCCCGAAGACTTCGTCCATCTCTGCATGTACGAGAGCCTCCAATCGAGAGGAATCAGCAGAATAATGGGTATGGTCACCTGATACTCTGGATACTGTCCCAATAACCAGATGGTCCATCCCATCCCAGATGACGTCGTGTCGTGACCTGAAATACAAATGTCTCAGTCAGCTTAGTCTTACCAATGTTAACTATCCATTCCATTTCCTTCTCCTCAACTCAGTCGATGAAGGAGGAAAGAAGAGAAGAGTAACTGGCCTTCGAACATGAAAGTGTCCACTTCCTCTCTGATATCCTCATCACTCAATTCATTATTCTCCTGAGAGAGTAGCATCAGATCGAGGAAGGCCATCTTCTTCTTCTTCATCACATCTCCTCCTCCTTCCATTTGTCCTTCCTCGATCAGAGTCTCTCGACGTTGTGCTATCACCTCAAGACCTTTGGTAATCCTAATCAATCTTCTTATTTTACAAACTCGTCTCGTGAAATCAGTTGTCATCTTGACCAATCGATCGAATTCGAATCCCAATCCACACCCGTACCAAATTGGTTTCAACCACAACCAAGGAGATCTCAAATATTTCTCTGTTTGTTCAATTTCTACTCAGTTTTCATCTCACCTTTCGTATTGGAATAGCATATCAGATAGTCGAACGACTGCATTTACATACTCAGAATTCTTCCCGATCTGAGAATTTACTTGAGTCGCCATTGCTGTGTCTGCAAGAGAAGAGAGAGAGACGAGGGATAGTAGGGGGGGGGAGGGGGGGGGGGAGGACCTACCACAGATGATATCGAGTGCACATCTCTTTACGAAGGGGAACAAATCGACTTCTCTTCCCGTGTCTGCGTGACTATCCAATTGTTCCATCATAATTTGCACGTAAGGGATGAGTCGAAGAGAGATGATTGATTGAGTACCTGTGCCTGCTTGACGAATATCTCTCCGTATCCCTTGAGTACATTGAAATGGAAGGCGGGAGTGAGCATCTTCCTCCGTCCGAACCATTTCTCGTTAGTACTAGACACATCCCTTATGCAGAGAGAGAGAGATGAGTGTACCTCGTGAGAAGTCCCGTCCCAATCCATTCCGATAGTTTATCGTACACAGTCGCCTTGGTGATCAGAGTGTTGCTCTCGAGAACTTGCTGAGACGGATTTGTTTATTTGAAGAGAGGGGAGAATGGGACCTTGCAGTATTCTGGTTTGATAACGAGAGCTACTGGAAGAGGGCCGAGCGATGCCTGGAGAAGGAGAAGATGAAGGGATGACTCCTCACTTCGTTCCTTGATTATTCCTGGCGCCCCCTCGTAGAATGCGAAGATATTCGCCCAACTAAGTAATTGACATGCGAAATCTGAACAGAAAATGAATCCCTCTCCTTTTGTTGTTGTTTTCCTCCCCCTGCTGAATTCAACTTGAATTGCCACACGGATCCAATTATGGGATAGGCCTTGGGACCAGGAAGCTGAATGGAATGGAGTGCACACGGAATCGAGAGCATTTCAATGGGACATTGCTTCGATTACTAATTGGGTGTAACTCTGGCTCTTTTGACTACATCGTAGCGAGAAGAAAGTGAGGGAACGATTGTGATCATTTCCATGGACATTCAACGATCACACGTACGAATGGTTTACTCGTCGAATGAGTTATGTGACTGACCCTTGCTAGATTGAAGTAGGATCTCCATATCATGATTGAGATATCCTTCATCTTCCACCATTGGATCAAGAGAACGAGAGCAATGAGGAATAAAGGAAGAAGAAAGAGAACAAGGGCTGCCATCTGAATTTTTCTTATAAGAAGAGTGAAGAATGAAGGAAGGGGAAGGAATGAAGACATATCTATGTTCTTCAATGGAAAACAGCTGATCTGAGATGGTAGTGAATGATTGGGAATCATCGAGGGAGGTGTTTCTTATTCCACGTTAGAGGGGGTGTGCAAGAATAGACTACGTCTCACGACGAAAACGACTTCTCCTTAGCACAAACAAACAAATGTCGTTTCAATTATGTAGCATAAATTGAATAATTATTTTGATTAGGACAGTTCTGGTGTTTCCCCAGAAAGAAGGGCATTGACCGGACGCTCGAAAGTAAGAATAGACAGTGCAATAAAACAAACAACTTTATTAACCAGAAATGTAATTATTTTCCCTTAAAAGTATTTAAAAACAATTACAAAAAATTATAAGCTGGGGAAACCACAAAGGATCGTTGGTCGTCTTTTTATCCTCACAAATGGCAACGTCGATATCATTTGGTCAAGGATCCACAAGGGAAAACACGAGTAGGTGTGTAGATTGTCCTCTGAGACTCAGTCGGATACACATCGGAATAGACTACTCACAACGTGAGAACTCCTATCCATTGTTCATGGAGATGAGATCCATCCACTGGATTAATTGGATGGACAGGTAGATAATTCGTCCCTTTGCAGTTTCTCTTACTCATCCTCAGCTGTTCATTCGATTTCCCCTTTGGTCGACAGTTGTTACACCAAACGGAGTTCACTGTTCAGCTCGAATGTCGATGATAGAGGGAAGAACACAAAGAGCTACTCCTCTCTCTCTCTCTCTCTCTCTCTCTCTCTCTCTCTCTCTCTCTCTCTCTCTCTCTCTCTCTCTCTCTCTCTCTCTCTCTACTCGATATCTTAACATTCTCTACCCTTTCGCAGTAAGTCTAACCCTCTTTTGAACAATCTTCTTTTCGACCTAAAGTCACTCATTTCCTCATCCATTTCATCTCGTTTGCCGTTCGCTGAATTACGCGTTGAAGTTGTTCAGGGAGATCTAAAGGAGAAGATCGATCCTCTTTGATTCTTTCCCTTAATGGCTATTCTAATTGCCTTTGTTCTCTGCATTATCTTCATTATCATCGACAATCGAAGAAAGATTCAACAATTTCTCACATACTACAGCAAAGCGAGAAAGGTATGCTTATTGTTATTTTTCTAGAAAAAAACATCAAGCAATATCAATTGAGGCTTTATCGAAAATAGGCGGTCCTCCTTCGATTCCCCTCTTCGGATCTGCTCACTTGTTCAAGTGGAATGTCCTCGGTGAGTCCCTCGATTCTTCTCTCATACTCAGAGGACTATGGTCTGGGTTGCAAATGAGATCATTCGTATTTTTGCACTGCATTTCTAAGACAAACAAAGTGTCTCCTGTCCTCTTACACATAGACGGCTACACGTGATAGAACTATTTGTCAGAATTCACGTATCAAGTGGAGGAATGGGGGAGGAAATACCTGCTGGCCGATCCAGAGAAGAGCCACGGACTGATGCACATCTGGGCTGGTCCCGTGCCTGTCGTCGTATGTGGAACTCATGAAAGTATCAGGGTCTGTTGGCAGAGGTCTGCTTGAATCGAAGCAATGCTCCTTTTGTAGATAATCCTGGAGAGCAATTCGAACATCACCAAACCTCGTCACTATCAGATTCTCGAACGATGGCTGGGCACTGGACTTCTCATCAGGTGATCACCCATTTTCACTTTCGAAATCAATTTTTGTGCCGTAGACGCGTAAAAATGCGGAAAATGAAAAGGAGAGAGGGCTTTAATCGAACAACAGGTTTAGACCTTATAGATATAGCGACCATTTCACGTTTATCGATAAGAAAAGTGCATGTGATCAAAACACAAAGAAGTGAATGATGGAATGAATGCAGGACGAATGATAAATGGCATGCAAGGAGGAAACTGCTGACCCCTGCCTTCCACTTCAATATACTCAGGAGATATATCCCAGTCTTCGGAGAACAGGCTCAAGTGAGGAGGAGGGAGGAGGAAGGAGGGGGAGAGGAAGAAGGGGAAGGGAAGGGAAAGAGGAAGGGGAGGAGGAGGAGGGAGATCATGAATGGACGTTACTCAGATTCTGCTGAGTATCTTGGAAGAGCATGCAGCTACGAACGAGGTCGTCGATGTGTTCCCCCTTATCAAGAGATGCGGACTGGACATCATCGCGGGTACGAACAGAGATACTCAGAAACCGTTTATACATCAAGTGTTATGCACCAGTAAATTTCCGAGGGGTGTCTGTAATGGTTGTGGATTGTAGAAACAGCGATGGGAACTCGATTGGGATCACAGTCTCACCACAACTCGGAGTACATCGATGCAGTCTACAGACTCTCCCAAATAGCATGGGATCATATCAGGTAAATTTACTCTTCGTGGGACGTACGATGTGTACGTTAGTTCAGATTTCCGTGGCTTTGGCTGAAGCCGATCTGGAGACTTTCTGGCTATGCCAATGAGTTCGACCGAATGGTAGATATCGCTCAGAACTTCACTAGACGAGTAAGGAGAGAGAGAGAGAGGGGGGAGCGGGATGGGGATCATAGGAACTGCAGGTGATCGAAGAGCGAAGAGAATCCCTTGAAGAGGAGGGATTACTGGAGGGAGAAATCACTGAGGAACAGGCAAGGAGAATAGGCCATTCCATGTCTTTCATCTCGAATCATTTCATGGTAATCGTCGACTGATCTCATTCTCAGGTGAGAACGAGGAAGTTGGCCCTCCTCGATCTTCTCCTGATGATGCAGAAAGCGAATGCACTCACTGATGAGGAATTGAGAGCAGAAGTTGACACTTTCATGTTCGAAGGTATACCTGCACGTTATTGCTAAGTCTCCCATTCTCATTGATGTACCAAATTGATCGAAGTATCGAATAATGAAGGTTCGGACACGAATGCATCGGCCATTGGATTCACTCTTTGGTTCCTCGGACAGAATCCAGAATACCAGGAGAAAGTACATGAAGAGATCGACGAAATATTCGGTGCGTGAGGAAAAGAGGAAGTGATTAGGAAGAGTGGCAATGCAGGATCAGATGATCGCCATCCGAGTGAGGAAGATATCTGTAGAATGGTGTACATTGAGAAGTGCTACAAGGAAGCACTCAGGTCGGCCATCGTCTGCCCCTTCTCACTTCTCTCCCCCCTTCAGAATGACTCCTCCAGTCCCAATCATTGCTCGTGAATTGGCAGAGGATACTCAGATGGGTGATGTCATCCTCCCCTCGGGTCTCACTGTCATCGTCTCCCCCGTCAGTGCCAGCAGAGATCCAAGAGTAAGCACTCATTCACTCTCAATGCAATCATCGAGTTGTTTTGAGTACTGGGAGAGACCGGAGGAATTCTTCCCTGATCATTTCGATGCTGATAAGCAGTCTTCACGAGATTCATATTCCTTCATTCCCTTCTCGGGAGGGCCGAGGAATTGCATCGGCCAGTCCACACTTTCCTTCTCTTCTCTTACTCTTTCTCTTCAGGCCAGAAATTCGCAGTTCTCGAGGCGAAGTCAATGCTAGCTCAGATATTCCGAAAATTTAGAGTTGAATCAATCGACATTTGGCCTGCCAATCGGCCTCTTCCCGAGATTATCCTCAAGCCATCTAATGGGTTCAAAGTGCGACTTTACCGCCGATAATTAGTACCTAATAGTATTCAATTTGTGCATTCATCTTGGATGATCGTTAGATGGAACTTCTCATCTGTGCTTTACTTCTCCATTCCATTCGCTAGTCAACTGTATTTATGAGTGTTGATAAAGACTAATGCTGAGCATGCGGATGTGTTCACTCCTTCAGTCCATTATGATTACCCGATATTAGAGTGAAAGCCCGTTCTACTGGATCTTCTCCCAGTCCAGTCATTCTGGTATCTGAGTGACCATGTCCCTTTCCCTTTCTCTTCTCATCCTCAAGGTATGTCATCCTTCCTCTTCTCCATCCAATCTCTCCTTCAGATTCTCATGGCAACTTCTCTCCTTGTTCTCTCTCATTCTCAGATGCAGAAGAGAGGAACTAGACAAGGGGGATTCATCGAGTTGCCAGCAGCGATGCAAATACCAGGAGCTCCTTATGTCAATGTGCCCTCTCTTTCCTTCTTTCGTACTCTCATCCCATCCCATTCCAGTCAAAGGGAGGTCGCACCTACATCAAATACGGTCGACCAGGGGCTCAGATTGGTCTGTCTCAATCTTCGCCCGTTGATATCGGGAAGGAGGTCCTCCTATTGATCAGACTCCTATTCATCATCAATTCAGAGTTACGTGGAGTCCTTCAACGATCTCTCTGCCCCTTCAATACCTCTGATGGCTCCTACTGCATCCAGAGGAAATCCCTCGTTCGGAAGATCTGGTTAATCAATTTCAGAGTTTGAATCAACAGATTAATTAAGGGATTGTGTCTAATACAGTGAGTGACACTGATCAGATGGGAGGGAACTACGTGCAGCCCCCTAAGGTGAGAGAGGAGGGAGACAAGGGAGATCATTCCCTTAGACTTCCCCCTCCGTCTCGAATGTCGTCCCTTCCCCCTCTCCTCCAGTCTCAGTGGGACCAGTAAATGGAATGCCTGCTGGGGGTTCGTCTGCCCTCCTGAATCCTCGTGAATATTCCCCTGCAGGTCCGAGTTATTCGATATCGATGGGAGGACAGACGAAGCCACTTTATCTATCAAAGTGAGTGCAACTGAGGTGCAAAGAGAGAAAAACTATCAACATTCACACCGATCTTCTCATTCTCATTCTCGAAGTCATCGAAGTCCATCTTTCTTGAAAGTCACTATCGAATTGTGGATGTTCCAGTTCAACTGAGTACATATCTCGACTGCACGAGAAACACACGCAGAGTGAACCTCTATCGCAGTTTAATCAACAGGTGAGAAGAAAGGGGAAGGAATCATCAGTATCATTCCCAGCCTTCTTCTATCAAATAGAAGGATTTATCATATTGTTTACTTTCTCAAATGTTCTGATTGAGGGATCGACGTATGCTCAATTGGGAGGAGGGCAATTCTTCCAGTCTCTATTCAGTTCGGTCAGTCCTTGTCCTCTTCCTTCTCACTTTTTCCAATTCAGAAGGGTGGATTCTCTCCTCTATCTTTCTTTCTCGGAGGAGGCAACAGAGGAGGTACTTCACATTCAATTACACTCTAAATCACTTATTCAATATCCTCCACCGTCTTCTTCATTCAGGAGGAGGCGGTGGTGGTGGTGCTCCCTTCTTCATTCCCGTTCCTATCGTCGTCCCTCCCCCTCCTCCCCCTCCTCCTGGCCCTGCTTGCTACACGAACAAGAGTGGTATCCTCTCTCTCTCTCCCCACCCTCCCCCCCCCCTCTCTCTCCATTCCAGGATTCCTCTGCTGCAATGTAACTCTTGAGAATACAATGGAGAAGGCATTCACTGAGTTCAAGGTAATCCTCCTGTGAGTCTCGAGTGCAATTCCTCTTCAGTCCGAGGGATTCTCTGGTTGCAACGTCCAGAAGATGGCCTCCATTGTGGCTGAGGTCTCTTCTCATTCCGATTCCATCAGAATATTCCTTGTTTGAGGCAGCAGAGAAGAAATTCGGGACTCCCTTCGAGTCAATTGCAGCTCACAAAGATTTCGTCGCTAAGATCAATTTCGCAGGTTCCCCTCTCTATCACAGCCGAAATGAGAGATGAATTGACAGGGGATTTGAACTGCAAGATCGAGGTGGATGGGAAGTTCATTCTAGCCTACGCGACTCCTCTGCCTGAGAAAGAAGTGAGTTTTCCATCGAAGGACAGTCTCACACTTGCATCCATCTCATCCTTCCATTCAAGGTCAATATCATCGACGCCAATTCCTTCTTCTCTGGGGATGCTGCCGAATTGATCGAGAGTGGAAATGGAACTGATACTGACAAACCGACGTATATCGTATACGGACCCATCCGATGAGAGATCCATCGTCATTCCCCTCGCGTCAATCTCGTTATTATCCTTCTCATTGCCCTTTCCATTCCTATTATGAACTTTCCATTATTTTCTTAGATAAAGCTCATTCACCTTTCCCTCATCTTCTTGTTATTTCCACACATGCATATCATTTCAGTTGATATCCCTCTCCCCCTCCCCCCCTTCTCTCTCTTCTTCTCTTGTCCGTCTCTGGGTAATTCGGTTGCCTCGACAACTGAGGCGAGAAACTTAGTCCATCACTTCTCTGATATCTCAGAGGGGTTCTTCTCCCCTCTCCCCTCTTCTCCCTAATGAGGTTCTCATTGCTCCTCTGTCTTCTCATTTCATCCTCAACATGGAATGGTCAGTGAACAATCCATTTCATCCACTCATTTACTCCATTCAATTAATTCATTCTGTTTTCAGTTGTTTTATCTCGAGGCGGAAGAGGAGGAGGAGGTAGAGGATTCTCCGGAGGTCGTTCTTCTTCTCATTCTTCCTCTTCTTCCTCTTCTTCCTCCTCCCACTCTTCTCCATCCTCTTCATCTTCTCACATTGGTGGAACCCCTCGATCTTCTTCATAGTGAGTCATTCGATCATTCGACGATTCATTCAATCGCTGCACTATTCCATCCATGGAAATCTTGAAGTAGATAAACCAAGCAGACGACATTAGAACCTGTATCAGATAGAAACTTGGAATGGGTTAAGATGGGAGTGGTGAATGATTGGGTATGATTCAGTTCTTCCTCCTTCCATCAACCTTCGTTCTCTCATTCTGCTTTCGCTTCTTCTCTGCTCACTTCAATGGCAGTCTCATCAATGTTCCATCACTCGATGTCTCCCTACTCTCATCGATATGTCTACGTGGTAGAGGATGAGAAGACTCCATTCAAGTGATTCCCCCTCTTTCTTCCTTCAACCCATCTCAATCAATAATTCGATTGAGTAGTCTTGACGACGATTCCCAAACCATTCTATATTTCACCTGACTTTCGAGAATATGCGTGAGAATGGATGTGAATTGACAGAACTGAAGTGAGTGCGAGTCGTGAATACTACTTCGGAGAAGAATTCATCCCCATTGACAATTGCACTGATGGAACTCAGAAGGGGAAGGAAACGACTGGAAATGAGACTATCGACTTGATACTGGTAAGGAGTCACTCTCAATCCACCTCTAATTCCGTGATCTCCAGGCCCAAACGAAGGAGAACGACGATTCGATCAATTCGACCATCTGTAATATCTGCACGTACCATATCGACGATAACTCGACGAAAGAATGGACGGAAGTTGAGTTCAAAGATGGATCGAGGTAGGTCACTCCCTTCTCCCCCCCCCCCCCTCTCTCTCTCCTCAGGCCCCCATCAATCGCTTGGAAGTGCGAGAAGAAGGAAGTGTGTTGTGAGATGGACTGCTGTGCAGAGAGTGAGCCATACGAACTCAAGTGGTAATCCCCCCCTCCCTCCCTCACCCACCCCCCCCCCCTCCTTCCCTCTCCTCCTCCCTCTCTCTCTCTCTTCCAGGTGGATGATCGTTCTCATCTCAATCATTGGTGCAATCTTAGTTCTCCTCATCGTCAAATTCTGTGCTTGCTGCATTCGTAAGTGGTGTTCGACAGATTGTCGAACCCACGAGTTGCCCCCTGGCCCCGCCCCTCCCCTCTCGAAGATGGACGCCGTCCCTCCCTCTGCTCCTCTCCCTCCCGACTCTCGTAGTACTCATCTGAATGCATCTCATTCCTCAGCCCGTCCCTCATCTGCAGCATCCCTCAGTGGAGTGCAACCCAATCTACCCAAGAAACAAAGGAAGTACGAACAACACTGAAAGAGTCCCCCCTCCAAAGTAAACAGCCCGTTAGACACTGAACAACCTGTGATTAGACGACGATTGTGATCTCTCTTTCAGACCAGCCAAATCAGTACTATCAGGTTGTAACATAAGTTTTGTCGCGTCCAATCTCTTATGCATTTTAACCTCAGAAATTCTTCGAATTAATTTAATCTCAATTTCGTTATTCATCATCAGTGAGGGCCTTCGTACTCTTTCTTACGCGCTTTACTTCAGTCCTGTCAAGACAGTTGAGGAGGCACATTAGTCAGACAAAGTTGTACTGAGATAAGGATTAGAAATCATTTTCACGCATCAGCTCTTCTTGAAAAGGATAAATTATGCCGATTTTGTGTGATTTGCGTAAAGTACTACATATGTGCATAATTTTGAACCACTCACGGATAATGACAAACGAAAATCGTTCTAGAAATGTAGACGAGTTTGTATAATGTGGATGGTTGGTGATGGTCGCGAAAACTTTCGCAAGCCGAATTTTCTTCTCAGTAGATATCCAGATCCAAATAGTGGTGGAATATAGTTCACCCAAAGTGGTCAGTGTCCAGACAAAGTTTGGGGTAGATTGGGTTCTGTTGAGATAAGTGGCTCCATTCAGAACGATGGTATGTAAATTAAACTACTGAAATCGGCACTTTGTTCATATTCCTACCTCGCACACATGTTCAATATCTGATTTGTTGTGTCCATCCGAACCATAAACCCTTCCCTTACTAGTATCTACTTGGGATAAGTTTGGAAATAAATAGCTTTTGAATGACAATCTTTAATTCGAAACACCTAAACTTGCAAATTTTGGTAAAATTGTGCGCGAATTGAATTAATAAAAATTCAAATTTCCCACAAGTGGAGTGTTCTTTCTCTCACTTGTTTAATGATAAATTATACCTCCATGAGTGGTAATTGAACGCACTTATGTTAGTCACTGTTGTTGCAATTCTGGATTCAGAAGAGTTGGTCAAGTTGGCTACGAATCAGCGGCTAACCTTACACTCAGTGAAGTATATCTTTGGTTCCGCTCAACATAGCACCATATCTGGCGTATATTTTGAAAGAGCATTGACGGGGTATATCACCATGCTGTAGAAGTTTGGTTCATTATTCATCTCTGCGAACTAGCACCCGATCAAACGAATTAATAAAATCTGCACCAAATTTAAATCAGTTCATATTAATATTTTTCGCATAGCCAGCGTGCGCAGTTCAGCTCTACCCTATGGTTTGAATGTGCATGAACACCCCAAACATATACTAGGAGGTCAGGCATTGATAATGTTTGAGAAGTATTCTTCATGGAAATATTGTGAACCTCCGAAATGCGACAAAACTTATGTTACAACCTAATACAATCGAAGAACAGTATTAATTAGCCGTTAGCATTTGCTGATCTCATTCAGATTATTGTTACACACATCATGCATAAAAACTATTTTTCGATAATTGAAAAGTACAGAGTAATGATGACCGAATCATACGTGTGGGAAGTATGCACATCTTTTGATTCAATTATTTCCTTCAACTTCTCAATTTTCTTTTTTATATCTTCTCCAATTCATCTAACCTGCGGTGTGATTGATCTCCTTCTAGAATGATGGGCATTTTGATGGATGAGTGAACATACGGAGGCATACCTGTATGTATACTGAATTACTGCGGTAGAGCACTCACTTTTCATTCGAGGAGTTTGCGGTTTTTAAACTTCCATTATCATATTTTCATCAATTTTAATTTTTAAGCTTTCTTCTCATCTCCTTGATCTTTTTGAATCTTTCGCGTTGCCTCTCTAAACGATAAATTGGTATGTTCTGTTGTAAGGCAGACATGTTAGTAATATCTACTGATTCATCAGCTGCCTCACCTCTATTGAGAACTGGGAATCTTGTCGCCATTATCCATTCGATGCATTTCTGAAACTGAATGAAAATATTGAATGAAACTCACGCATTGAACACGATTTGAAAAAACATCTCGGTACATTTCTGAATAGGTATACATAGGGACCACAAGGGGTATAGCCGAAATGAGGCTATGCCACCCTAACAATTCTCAAACTACCCGCTGGGATCCAAATAAGATCATCCTTTTGGCCGTTTGTCGATATCTTATCTCATAATCGTACCGGAGCTCATAAAGTACGTGAAAATGTGTCAACGGAGCACGGCATAAAATCAGGACGGGGGAAGAGGGGCGGGGCCATTTCCGACCTCTCCCCAGTCAAATCGCCAAAAATTTGGGCATAGCTTCGCCCCTTCTCGGTTGAGCCTCACCCCCAGTGAGGCAAGTCGAGGGGGTGACGCAGCCGCTCTATCTCGTAGACGCGCGCTCTCTGCACGCGCCGGGTGAGAGAGACACACAAGATGACGTCCAGACTCCGCCCCCCTTGCTCTCCTTTACCGTGCGTTCTCTCGTTTATGAAATTTTGCGCGCCGAGGGAGCACAAGCGTCATTCTCAACCAAATCGCTTGTTCAATAAAGAATCAGAAAGCTCTCACCGAGGGGAATCCAGTGGTTGGTCGACGAACTATGTCTGACTCCTCTGAGTAGGTCAGAATACAGGTTTTGTAGTGCAGATCGCTACTTCGCTCTACAAAACCTGTATACTGACCTACTCAGATTAGTCAGCCACAGTTCGTCGACCAACCACTGGATTCCCCTCGGTGAGAGCTTTCTGATTCTTTTTTGAACGAGCGATTTCGTTGAGAATGACGCTTGTGCTCCTCCGATAACACTTTCTGGAGGAACCGCGTCGGAGTCAAGTGGGCGGGGTTTGCGGGGCCTAGGTATACAGCACTGATATGTGCTGTGAGTAGGCATGGCTGCAACTTTGTGCAGTTGCCTTCTTCTTCTCTTCTATCTCACACTTTTCTCGCCATCCTTTTCTTCCCCAGTACAGAACAATTATGATCAGGTTTTATCAGGCTGGTGCATAAGTTTTTTCCAATTTCAACTTGTGAAGCTTTTCACATATTCCAGTCTTTGGCTCTGATTGATTTTCATTTCGATTCTCATATATTATGAGTGCTCTTAAGCGCCCTTTAGTACAGACCTATTGAGATCTCCTTGTGGCCATAGTGTGAGGTCAAAGTAGTCTCGACTACGAATTTCGGTATGACTTTAACAGGTTAGAGCTCTCCAGTGTGTAATGATCAGGTGAAATCATCAACACTATCGTGAAGTGTAATGAACGTGCATCACGAATATAAATGTGAATCGTGTTTGGCGCAAATGACCTGCTCACAATAGGAGCTAATTTCACTGTTGGGTTCAGTTAATCGTGACCAAATTCACTTCCCTGCACCGTGCTTCCGATCGCATTACCTTATCGAAACCAAACCTATCTCAGTATAAAGTTACTCCCATGAGGAGTTTAAAATTCCGTTATTGTGGACATTCATTACTGTAACAAAAATCTGCAGTCATCAATATTTTTATGACGAAATTTGCACATCGAAATCAATGTATTTCACAGCTTCCTGATTAGATGATAGATAGAGGTCCCACGTTTTTTTTGTTCGTTAGCATCAGTTACCCTTGACCTATCACTCAGTAGCTTCACATAGTGGCGGCATTCCTGTGCATTCAGAAAATGGACTAAAAATAATCAACAAAAGTCAAAATTTTGCTCGGATAGTCCAATAATCGAATTTTGGAAAAAATCTCTTTTTGAAAAGGGGATGATGAGATGTCTCAAATTTTACCAACAGTAAAGTAGCCCCATAGCGCAAGATTAAAGCGCCCCTATAAACAAGCCAGTCTCTTTAGCACATAAGGCAAGAAAAATGAGATATCACAGGTTTCCTGTAAAAGTGTAGGAAAACTGACTCATTTGGCTACCAGGAAATATTTTATGGCACCGATTTTGATAAAACTTGGTACATGAACATCATTGGGGGTCAGGAAAAGGACTATCCGGTTGGTTTGGCTAAACCGGCAAATTATCGATTTTTTTGATCTACTCCGTCTGAGAGGCATAATTCAGTTCATTTTGATCGCACAGTATGCAAATTGAGTGCATTCTGCTCGTATTTGAATACCCTACAAATATGTCAACGTAGCCCAATGAGGCCGGATTCGTTTTAATGGTGAAAATAGCGAAAAACTAAATTTCGATATGAAAAATCGATCATATCTCGATCGATATCCGGAAACCCAAAGCTTTTTATTTCAAATTCGGAATCTCCTGGCCAAATAAGGTGGTGTCTACGTTGATCATTTTTCACATTTCTGTCACCTCACTATGGATTCACTATGGGAGAATCTGGACCGTTCTGGACTTGGTCAAATTTTCGCGATATTGGTTTTCAGACCGTATCTTGGTTCAAAGTTGTCCAATTGCGATCTTAAAAAAATAAATCGATAGCTCTTTTTGAGACGGAGAAAAGTGTTTCTGAGCAATTTTGCTCGATGACCTCTTGTTTTCGAGTTATTCGACCATAAATCCATTGATTGATAAAAATACAGACAATATCGATTTTCTGGCTTCGTATAGCGAAAACCCAATCATTTTTATACTTTCTATGGAATCTCCACACAAAATTAGGGGGTGTCTATGTTGACTATTTTTCATATATCTGTCGTCCCACTAGGGATTTACTAGGGGGGATAGTCGACGTTTCTGGACTTGGTTTTTTTGCCCCCCCCCCCCCTTGTAATCCCCTATAGTAAATCCCTAGTGGGAAGACAGAGATATGAAAAATAGTCACCATAGACACCCCCTAATTTTGTGTGGAGATTCCATTGAAAGAATAAAAACGATTGGATTTTTGGTATACGAAGCCAGAAAATCGATATTTTATGTGTATTTATCAATCAATAGGTTTTATTCTCGAATAACTCGAAAACAAGAGATCTTCGAGCAAAATTGCTCAGAAACACTTTTCTCCGTCTCAAAAAAAAAGACTATCGATTTCATTTTTTAAGATCGCAATTGGACAACTTTGAACCAAGATACGGTCTGAAAACCAATATCGCGAAAATTTGACCAAGTCCAGAACGGTCCAGATTCTCCCATAGTGAATCCATAGTGAGGTGACAGAAATGTGAAAAATGATCAACGTAGACACCACCTTATTTGGCCAGGAGATTCCGAATTTGAAATAAAAAGCTTTGGTTTCCGGATATCGATCGAGATATGATCGATTTTTCATATCGAAATTTAGTTTTTCGCTATTTTCACCATTAAAACGAATCCGGCCTCATTGGGCTACGTGATATATTTGTACGGTATTCAAATACGAGCAGAATGCACTCAATTTGCACACTGTGCGATCAAAATGAACTGAATTATGACTCTCAGACGGAGTAGATAAAAAAAATCGATAATTTGCCGTCTTAGCCAAACCCAACCGGATAGTCCTTTTCCTGACCCCCAATGATGTCCATGAACCAAGTTTTATCAAAATCGGTGCCATAAAATATTTCTAGTAGCTAGTGTTCCTACACTTTTACCGGAGATCCGTGATATCACGTGGAATTTCTTTCCAGCTTGTGTGATTAGTCACTCCCTCATTCTGTGATTAATTAGGATAGCACCGATTTCAACCTATTATTTGAAAGCGCATTCAAGGGGCTTCTCATAATGCATGTGAAGATGTCCAGCCAATTTTCCCTGCAAAGCAAGAGCGCGCCCAATTTTTTGAATATTTATTTGAGAAATTAACTTTTGGTTAACCTTTCATTTCTAGTATGATTTAAAAGCACGACACAACTCGGACATATCATAATATTTGGGAACTATACCCCGACATTATGCTACAAATTTGTACTGATATGATTTGAGTGGCGGTTCATATTTTGCTTTGAAATTCTCCTCCAAAATTGGAAAAAACTTATGCACCAACCTAATAGATTTTAGAATGTATCACGAATTTTACGCTGCGCACTCAGCTCATCAAAAACTTTTAAACAGGTGGCTTGCGAAAGAAATACGAAAACTTTGACGCCACTTTTCCCTATTTCTACTTTTGTTATCATTCGACTTTATTTTCAACAGTATAATTTCCTCTCAGACTTTCTTCGCAGATCGAGGTCAAACATGTTGACACTTTCATTTTTCCTGTTGAAATAATGATAACGAAAGAGAATGATTGAATATTATAATTACGGCTGAATTGGAAGATTCATTAATGAATTCTCCTATAAATGGTAATTTAGAGATATCGATTCGGAATGGAGAGAGGAGATAGGAAAGTAGCTAATCTTCCATCGAGAGATAAAACACGCAACTCATAAAATCAAGGTTTATTCTAGTTATGTTTCTTCGTTACGATAAATTCACATCGTGAACGACTCCTTCGTTTCTTCTTTCTTCCCATTTTTCTCATCTTTCTTCAACTCTTCGCCCTGTCCATCATTCTTTTCTTCTTTCTTTTCATCTTTATTTTCCTCAACCTTTTCTTCCTTCTTTTCCTCATTCTTTTCTTCTTTCTTTTCTTCTTCTTTTCCTCATTCTTTTCTTTCTTTTCTTCTTTCTTTTCCTCAATCTTTTCTTCTTTCTTTTCCTCAATCTTTCGTCCTTCTTTTCTTCCTTCTTTTCATCTTTCTTTTCATCCTTTTTCTCCTCTTTCTTAGATTTCTGCGTGCCTCCTACTTTCTTCTTATTTGTTTTTTCGTTTCCTTCAGTCTTCTTGGTCAATGGGAAATCGGATAAATCGTCAGGGAGCTGCTGAAATGCTGTTGATTGGTAGTTGTTCCTCAGATGGTTCATACACTCTCGGGCACAATTTCACTCCAGCAGGGTCGAACTGGCCATGCTGAGGCAGGTACTGCCGCCTCCTCAAAGATCAAAGATCATCCTCATGCCTCACTGTGATTCACCTTTCCACTGATGAGCAACTTAGTGGGAGTCTTAGTCGTCTGGTTACTCGAACTCTTGTTCGATTTGTTCGACTGAACAAGAAATGAGATTCGAGAGATAGGGAGATACAGTCCGGTCAGATCCCTACATGAAAACGGGACTCCCCGGAGTCCCCGGATGTCCCCCCGTGTCCCCCCGCCATTTTGCGGCTCGGGCAGAGAAAGAACTAATTTGAATTTTTGGTTTTCAGACTCAGGAGGTCCTTCCGATCGATTGGCATATAATTCATAAATTCATAAATTTGCGATAAATAGTAATTTAATTTTGAAAATCAAGGATAATTACTCGGAAACGAAGAACTACGGTAGTTAACTAGATGGATCCAGAGCTGGACCGGCGAATGTGCAAATTAACTACCGTAGTTCTTCGTTTCCGATTAATTATCCTTGATTTTCAAAATTAAACTACGATTTATCGCAAATTTATTAATTTGTGAATTATATGCCAATCGATCGGAAATGACCTCCTGAGTCTGAAAACCAAAAATTCGAATTAGTTCTTTCTCTGCCCGAGCCGCAAAATGGCGGGGGACACGGGGGACATCCGGGGACTCCCGGGGAGTCCCGTTTTCATGTAGGGATCTGACCGGACTGTAGATACTTTGGCCTTCGGACTGTTCCCTCCATACTTCTTATAGGGACTGGCTGTTTTATTCCCAGTGTCCTGCAATTGGCCTCCTCTTCTCCTCTCCTCTCCTCTCCTCTCCTCTCCTCGCCTCCCCTTTTCCCTCTCTCCTTCTCCCTCTCACCTTTGCACACTTCGGTATCCTCGGTGGAGTATTCACTGTGGATTCGGTTTCCTTCTCTTCTCTCTTCATTTCCTTCTTCGTCTCCTTCTCAGTATTCTTCTCATTCCCATTCGTCTTCTCATCCACTTGATCTTCCTGCACTCACCTTCTCAATCATTCATCCATTCAATTTACCATTGATTGTTTTGGTAGAGGAGTCATAATAGTCTCAGGAGTGTTAGTGGAGGGAGTTCGATTGGTGAGTCGATCCGTTCTCTGAGTTGTATCCGAATCTCGCTTATTCTTCGCGCGAATGCATAGAAGAAGGAAAGGAACAATCTGAAAAGTGAGATTAGGAAGGAAGGGAAGATCAGTAGAAGGAACCATCCATGAGAGTAGGAGAATTCCAGAGGAAAGGAGAGTTGAGAGGCAATTTTGAAATGGTGAGAGGAATAAATGACCAGTCGAAGAAAAGAAGAAATGAAGAAGTGAATGGAAAAGAGGAGGAATGGCACGATTGACGAAAAAATATTATGGGTGGATGCAAATTTAATGGCTATTTTAACAGATTAGCCTTTCACGCAGATCTTTCCATGCAATTAATGGAGTTTATCTCTTCAATACAGTGATGATCGTGTTTAATTGGACATCTTAATCATCTGGTTTCTGAGTATCTCAACAGTCCTTCTTATCCACACATCGACCATCGTTGTGACGATAAAAGTCCTGAGATGATTGAATGAGATTAAAAGTAAGGAGAGAACGTACGAAGTCGCACTTGCAGGCTGCTGGTTTGCAGTCCATCTCACAAGGCTGAGAAGGGAAGAGATTGGGGGAGAGAGAGAGAGACTCACAGTGTTATTGGGGACACATCTGAGTTCGCAGTGGTTTCCGCACAGTCCCCCACACCTCGTTGAGACCACATTCTGGAAGGATAAAGAGAGACTAAGGAAGTGAATGATTTACTCACTCTTCTGAGGTGCAGCCTAGATAACAGAAAGAATTAGAAGGAACTGAAATTGATTTTAGTATTTTTTAAAAATATTTTCCCCCTAAATATGCCTCGAAAACAAAATTGCGACACTCCCATGAGAAGAACGAGTGTCATTTTCGTAATGAATAATAAACTCACGGCGACAAAAATCTTCATAGTGGTGGAACAGATAAAGAGAACTGAGGGAAAAGTGGATGAAGAGGGAAGAGAACGAGACAGCTGACATTCACATTGTAACATATGTAATAGTGAAAGAAATATTAGTGGAGGAAGGAAGATCCTAGCATTTCTTGGTGTATTTTGTTAAAAACATTTATTATCATCGGGTATGATAATATTAAAATTACAAAATAGACAATTGAAAGAGATAAATATTGATTTCAATGCAAGTGAAAGATTTTAGTTCTTTCTTTGCAATATCCAGCCTCTACTCTCTTCATTCATTCATTTCGTTTCAGGTATAATTTGATGAATGAGTTCTGTCTTTCCTGTCATCACAATAGTTTTCTCATTCATTCCTATGATCACCACACGATTCTTCTATACCTTCGAACGAACGATGGCAGAATTGGAACGAGATCGTGCACAACTCATATATGAGTTACAATTGTAGCATTTAATGTATGCAAAAAGTGAATGAAAGATGGAGTGGTGTGAAGGGGATAAGCGAAGCAGAATCCGTTAGTGCAGTTAGTCTGCCCTTTCATCTCGATGGACTCAATTCGAGAAGGGGGATTGAATGCAGGAGAACGAAGAGATCTCTTATGGACAAAGCCTGAACTTATGATGAGAGGATGCGAAAGGAGAGAGATCGCAGACTCATGTCACTCATTGCATCTATGGGACGAGCTCCTCGACAGAAGATGGAATGGAAAGATTGACGGAAGATCCTGAATAATCATCTCTCTATTGTCGAGTTGAGAGGACTACCGTATGAATATCATGGATGCAGTCATGTTGAGTCCAGTCGTCAGATAACTGGAGATGTCCACTAACTCCTTCACCCACGGGGGAGGATGCAGGGCTGGAAAGGGAGAATGAAAGAGAGCGAGACTCCCTCCTCTCTCCAACATACCCGACGTACCATAGATTGCGACGATGGATCGATAGCCCTTACTTGTCATCGTCAGAGCTGCAGAGAGTAGGAATGAATGACGGAGGAGGGGGGGGGGGTCTCACCGGGAATGACACTCTGCATCAGGAGAGCAAAGGCGATGTACAACTCATTTACTCGCTTCGTCTTGCTGCCAGCAGCAACTGGAGGAGAAGAGAAGGGTGGGGAGGAAGGGTGGAGGAGGGGGGGAGGGAGGGGAAGGGGGGGGAAGGGGAAAGGAGGAGGAGGGAAGGGAGGGGAAGGGGAAAGGAGGAGGAGGGAAGGGAGGGGAAGGGGAAAGGAGGAGGAGGGAAGGGAGAGGAAGGGGAAAGGAGGAGGAGGGAAAGGAGGAGGAGGGAAGGGAGGGGAAGGGGAAAGGAGAGGAGGGAAGGGAGGGGAAGGGGAAAGGAGGAGGAGGGAAGGGGAGGGGAAGGGGAAAGGAGGAGGAGGGAAGGAGGGGAAGGGGGAAGGAGGAGGAGGGAAGGGAGGGGAAGGGGAAAGGAGGAGGAGGGAAGGGAGGGGAAGGGGAAAGGAGGAGGAGGGAAGGGAGGGGAAGGGAAAGGAGGAGGAGGGAAGGGAGGGGAAGGGGAAAGGAGGAGGAGGGAAGGGAGGGGAAGGGGAAAGGAGGAGGAGGGAAGGGAGGGAAGGGGAAAGGAGGAGGAGGGAAGGGCGGGGAAGGGGAAAGGAGGAGGAGGGAAGGGAGGGGAAGGGGAAAGGAGGAGGAGGGAAGGGAGGGGAAGGGGAAAGGAGGAGGAGGGAAGGGAGGGGAAGGGGAAAGGAGGAGGAGGGAAGGGAGGGGAAGGGAAAAGGAGGAGGAGGGAAGGGAGGGGAAGGGGAAAGGAGGAGGAGGAAGGAGGGGAAGGGAAAGGAGGAGGAGGGAAGGGAGGGGAAGGGGAAAGGAGGAGGAGGGAAGGGAGGGGAAGGGGAAAGAGGAGGAGGGAAGGGAGGGGAAGGGGAAAGGAGGAGGAGGGAAGGGAGGGGAAGGGGAAAGGAGGAGGAGGGAAGGGAGGGGAAGGGAAAGGAGGAGGAGGGAAGGGAGGGGAAGGGGAAAGGAGGAGGAGGGACTGACGTCGATTGAATCGTTGATAGAGGAGGAAGATTGCAGTGATTGCATTGAGGAAGAGAGCAATGAAGGGAATGGCGAATACGTAGACTTGCCAGAACTGAGAATGAACAACGGAGAAGAATCATCTCTCTCTCTCTCACCCTCAGTGTGTGGTTGTACTCCTCAGGGAAGAAGAGAATGGGACCACACTGGGGATCGTCACTACGAGGTTTACCCACGATGAAGACTGAGATGAAGAGAGGAATCTGAGAAGGCGACGATGAAGGGGAGGGGAGGGGAGAGGGAAGGGGGGGGGGGGAGAAGGGGAGTGATCATACCATGGGCATACTCGATAAGAGGAGAACAGCCATGTTGCAGCAGAGTCCCACTTGGTGTTTGAAGACAACTGATATCAATCGAGAGACACTTATTGCCTGCACAGATCGATATTCCAATTGAGAGTAGATCAAGAAGAGACATACGGTGAGTGCATTGAAACTGGCGTAGTTGAGAACGGCGAATCCAATCCGAATGAGAGTGCAATTGAGGACAGTCGTCTCGACTTCCTGAGGGGAAGAGTGAATAGAGTGGAATGAAGAATTGTTCACCTGGCTAGCAACGAGAGCGAACCAAGTGAGGAAGAGAGTATAGGGAAGAGTTAGGAGGAATTGAACGACTCCCGAGAAGATTATCGTATTCTGAAGTGAATGATTGAGTTGTAATGGGTTAATAATAGATCCTCACTCGATATTTGACTCTGACAATGGGACTTCGATAGGTAGTCGCAGCTAAGAAGTAAATGGGGAGATATCCAAGATGGAGGAGGAGACTGTTCCTGATTGCATCTCCACGATAGGAAGAGTGGAAGAATGCGATGGAAGATAGATTGGAAGGATGGATCTCTCCCTCCATTGAATCCCCCTGATCACTGCCATTCCGAATGTCTTGAGAGGAGAGAAGATAGTAGACGAGGATGGAGAGCATCGAGGGAATTCAGTCTCTACTCCATTCATTCACTCATTCAAGAGCAAACAAAGAGTGAGCAGAATTACTTATTTCGCACGACTAAACGCCCACTCGATAGAGAATACAGACGATATACGGAGAGAAAGAGATAATCATGAAGAAACGAAAGTAAGAGGTGATGGGATGGAAGAGGAGAGGACTCACTCAATTACAATCGACGGAGTTTCCATTTGGTCAGATGAGAAGAGCATCCAAGAATGAAAGAGGAAAGATCTCGAGATTAAATGGGAAACAATCGGTCTCTTCGTCGAAAGATGGAGGGAGGAGGACAATTTATGAAAGGGCGAATAAGGAGATGAAGAGAAGAGAGCAGTGAAGAAGGAGCACAAGAAGAAGAGAGAGGAATGTTTCGATATTGGATCGTAGTTGGAGTGGAAATGAAAACGAGCTCTCGTCTAGTCTCGAATGTTGAGAGTCGACGGATTCCGAATCACAATGTGTGAGTGAGATGAGGAGTTTAATTGACGACTTGTAAGACTTAATCAATTTCACGAGTTGTCTAACCGCACGCAAATTTTTTTTTGATAAGCATTGTTTCGAATATTTATCCTCCTACGCATTAAAACTTCGTTGTCCAGTATGAGGATGTTGCCAGCCCCCTTCTCTCTACGAATGAAGACGATGATTGAGGAGGGAGGGGTTATCCTCACTACTTCCTTTCTCTTGAACATCGAATTCGTCCCGACGAATTACCGGCACTTCCTGAATAATTGGCCCCCCCACTATTCCTGAATTTAGACATAGGTAAAACCCCCTTGACCTGACTTAATCAGGACTTATCCCGATCCCTATCAGGAAGGCAGGGAAAGAGAGAAAAGAAGGTATGAGGAGGACTTTTGAAGGTGGGCCTTTTGAATTCAAGAATAGCCAAATGGTATTACCAACGGGTGGTGAGTCGGGTGGTGAATGATTACCGTCAAGCACAATAGCCTAAATATTTAATAATTTATTGATTGTCACTAACTAATCGGGAGATGGTGAATGCAGGGGGATTGGGGAAGAATTCATCTGTTCTATTCGTCACTTCCATCGTCGCTTCTACTTCACGTTGTGATTCCACTTCAGTTTCAGTGATGGAACATCCGAGTGGGGAATCTCATCCAATTTCTCATCCACTTTTTCTTCCACTTTCTCATCCATTTTCTCTTCCGTTCCTCCCTCAGGCTGAAATACAAATGCATTACACCAAATATAAATACTAATCTCGCAGAATATAAGAGTAATACATAGTTTGTTTTTCTTTAGAAGGGCATGGATTGGTAATGGAATGAGAATGGATGCTCACTCTTCTTCTCCATCTCTGGCTCTTATGAATATCCTCGTGTGATAGAGTGTCCTTCCATTTGCATCCTTCGATGTCGATGGACTCATACGGAACCTCGAAGATTAATAAATTGACCCCATAACTCGACTAATCTCCACCTTCTCGAACTCATTTTGTGTCCCAGGATGAATATCCAATACATCCAACCAAGTGTCGTTCTCCTTGATCACTCAATGGACACTGAATTAAGAGAGAGGAAGCAGGAGTGAGAACTGACAAGCGAAGATATTGGATACTCGCACATCCTCTACTGATCCATGCACTTTGACTGATGAATCTAAAGTAATCGTGAGGATCTCTCCCCCATTCCCTTCACTTGCCTTGAATCTTAGTATGTGAGAGGAGAGGAAGAAGTAAAAAGGGAAGAAGGAGGACGATCATTCCTGCTGCTCGATGTATCAACTAGTGTGATATTCTCTCCATCACTTGTTTTGTCCCTTCCTCACATCTTTTATCCCTAATCCTCGCGGTAGTATACGAATCCACGGAATGAATCGATGAACAAGAAGTATATCATGGTACAACTCACTTTGTTTTTATGCGTGCACAATCCTAGATTATGCCAACTCGAAAACTGAACACCCGCAGTTCAAATGCTTGTTCTACGTGTATACACATCTTTTCCCCTAACAATATTATTTTTTCAAAAAAAAATCGAACTTTTCATTCATATTATTTCGTCATAGAAATAATCGGAGTTGCGATACGTCTTCACTCCAATGGGGACGGCTTCATATCTATCACAACACGATGGAGTCCAGCGCTGAATAAACTAAATTTTTTTCTTGCAACTACCTCACACAATGTCTTCAACGCACTGTCTTCCGAAACAAATAACATAATTTATTCTTCATTACCTTTTTATGGCCTAGGTATGTAATAGGGCCTCCCTAGCAATAGCAGTGACCTGACTGATTATAAACCATTATGAATCCTTTGCCCTAGATCCTTCTTTGCCCTTCCTCGTTTGAATGAGACAATCGGATGGTCGATTACTTCAATGGCATTGCTAATTCTTACGCGATAAGGAAGGTATGAATCCATCTCTCCATCTTCTCTTGAATACATCTTATAATATATCTAATATATCTTGAATACATCTAGTTGAACATCTAAAGAGATGTAGTGATTTGCATGACGTGACGTTTTTCATAAACGTGTCTTTTAATCCTGCCCGTGAAAGCATGCTATATTTGAACCCGTAAAATGCAGAGCTGCCAATAATAAGAAGAC
>BTRK01000006.1:28700032-28804918 GCA_036245805.1 Pristionchus mayeri
GTACACTATCAATCCTCAACTAGTATGCTGGCCATTCTTCGACCATTGTCAACTCTCCCTTCAATAGGCGCTAGAATGGTCAGTGGGAGAGGCACAAACCATCCGGGCAATTATCAGCTTCTCCCGTCCAATCCTCACTACACCCTCACTATTCTTGTCCTCTGTTTCACAGTCACTCCCTTGCTATTGTCTATGAATGATGCAATCCCCAGTTGACCTTATCTAAATGTTCGATAACCTCCCCTTCCCATTTCTCCTCACTCACTCGTTCCATTGTTATCTCATTGCTATCCTTGGATTACATCCTCCATAAAAGAGTAATTATCATTGGTGTGATCTGTCCATAGAGAGCCAATCATCTTCTCTTCTCTCAACCCTTACTCATTATTTTCTTCGCACATTCTCTGCTTCTCTCCATGCTTCTCTTCATTTATCTCCTCATTCACTGCTCAGTAGTATCTATCATACAATCCTCCAGCCTGTTCTCATCCCATCCACTGATCATCATTATCCCAATCCAAGGGAATCCACCATTGTCCGAGTGACATTGTACAAGACGAAAAATAGTGATATTCTTCCTCTTATTACTCTCCTTTATTCCTGACTCTTCGATAGATCGTGAGAAGAAAAAGGATGAGGATGGGATTCTGCGAGTTGAATTCTCCTTTAATTCCGTCATCTTTCGTTCCTCTTCCTTATGAGTCTTGTTACCACCCGTTGAGATGCCTTCCCTTTATCTCCCTTCCATTCATGTATCCCTCCTTCCTCTTCTACTTTCGCTTTCCTTGCACAGTCCTCTCTCTCTTCCGTCCCATTTGATCCCCTCAGCATTCTAATCTCTTTACGGTCTCATTCTCTTCCCTATCCAACTTCTCATTTCGAAACACTCTCAGTTGCACCAACTGCCCGATATCCCACTGTGCCCCCCCCCCCCCTATTCTTTCCAGTGTTAACAATCTCCTCGTCTCTTCAATCATAAGCTCCATTACTGCCCTTCATATGAGCAAGGCCAATCGGTCATTTCCCCATTCCCGCCACTTTTTGAGTGTCCGTCATTGATAGAGGAGAGTATTAACTCATAGTAGAGGTCACTTCTCCTTCTAAATCGTCTTCATCCCTCCTCTTCTTTTCCTCCTTAATATCTCTCCACTTTCTCTTCCTAATCACTCGCCATTCCTCGAGTGAAAGTACTTCTCTCATATCATCTTTATCCTGTTTTGAACTCCTCACGACATCACCCCGTGGTTCCTCCTCCCCCCCCCCCTCTCCCCTCCCCCTCTCTCCCTTTCACCCTTGGAAAGCGCGAAATGAACCCTCTCTCCTCTCTCAACTGTTCTCCTTTCCTATAGATGGAACAGCCGATCACAATCTAAATCCTCTTCTCTTCCTCTCGAATCTCCGTTTCTACTTGACCCTCCTCCCTCTAGCGACGAAGACCTTTCCATTCTCCCCTTCCATCTTCTCTATCACTCACAGTGTTCTCCAATCCCTTCTTCAGAGCGATAAGTAGATCAGATTGGGCATCACTCGGTATCTAGGAGAAGCAGAAATGGCTGACGAGAAGTGCTTGAGGTGAGCTTTTTCTCGAGTTTGAAAGATCACCACAGCGCATATCTATACATATCTCTCTGTTGCGCATGTTCATATAAATGGTAATGGCTGAAAGGTGGCCAAAATGGTGTTTTCCTTTCTGATTGGTATCCCTCTGCAGTGATGGTCAATTGGTGGGTGCCATCATTGGTTCCATCATCGGAACTCTCGCCATCTGCGCTGGAGTTGCTGCTGCTCTCTTCTGGTTTTTCTATCGGAAACAAGGTGAGATCATCCCTTTTCTTCTCATCCGAGAGACCAAAGTGAGAAGGGGCACTCCCATCTGCTTCATCTCTCCATAAGGAACTCTATACTCCTCTCCTCCTTATCCTCTCTTCTTCCTTCTTTTTCTTCACGAGATTGATTCAATTCGTTCCACGAGTGGACACATTTCGATATGATTGGAGGGGATTGAGAGGAAAGAGAAAGGATCAGCTGAATAGTTCAATCTGGGCTATTCTGATTGAATTGGATATAAAAGTGAGGATATCTCAGACCTCGGAGCTCGAGCGAAGGTTGCTCCCATTGATATCGAATCGAGCAAGGGACTCTCACGTCCAGGAACACCCAAGAAGACCATGAAAGATCAGGTAGAGGGAAGAAGAAGAGAGGGAGAAGATACTCGAATGGACAGGTCACTATGATCGACTCATTCAAACTGGAGAGGAAACACTTCGGAACGCAGAAGTCATTCTCCACAGAGAATGTCAGCGAAGTGAGTGGTGTGGCGAGTGGTGCACCGAGTGCGAGAACAATGACGACCTTTCCAGGTCGAAGCTGCAGTACAGATTCGAGCAGACGACTTGAACGGACTCGGATTCCACGTTAAGGTAAAGATAATATTATGATTGCATGGAAGGAAGAAGATGATTAGGGAAATATGACCGATGGAATCTACGTGAAGAGTGTCACACCCAAGGGACCAGCTGATGAATGCGGTAATATCCTCGTTGGTGAGTGAATCCCCCTCCTGATGATGATGATGATGATGGTGATGATCTTTCTCTCTCTAGATGATCGTATTCGTTCCCTCACAATCTCCTTCGATGGAATGGTCTACGAAGATGCAGTTACTCTCCTCTCGTATGCTTCTCCTTACCAGGTGTGTTCATAGAGAAAGAGAGAGATTCCATTGCCATTGTAATTCAGGTGAAATTCGTATTGGAACGGCGACTTGCCGATGGATTTGAGGTCGTCGATTCAGACTCAGGTTACATTCCCTTCTTTCCCTTCGAAACACGAGTAAGAGTATTGTAACTGGTGCAGTAGCACAACCAGCTCTTCCTTCATCAATCGATTTCATTCTTCGTTGATCTCTTCCTTCTCCTCCAGAGGATTCCTTCCAGTTTCCTCTCCTCGTGTTCATCCTCTCTTCCGAAGTAACACTCTCACTCATTGCCACTTCAATCCATGCAGGTTACATTTCAATCCCATTTCTTATTCCAAACAGTTTCATGCGTCTATAAATATGTGTTGTTCCAGTCCTTCTTCATCTCCCTCTCCTCCTCCATACGTTGAACGAGTGCCTACCCCTCCAAAGAAGGTGATCTCCTCATCAATCGATAATTTATCTATCTCTTCTTCTTCTCAGATGGTAACTCCTTCTCCTCCTCCTCCTTCTTCTCCCGAACCAATTGGAGATCTTCCTGAGGTGAGAAGGCATCATTAACAATCCTTTTGTGCATAACACTGTGTCAATTAAAATAATACTGAATATAATAACACTTTTTTTCATTGGACATCCCTCTGAACTCCTATTCTAAAGTACACAATCAAACGATCCCTCCAGGAGTCAATTTCTCCACCCATTGTCATTATGGAGAAGCAAGAAGAACTCGCGGCTGTAGAGAAAGTTATGGACGAACAGGTTTGTATACGATCACTATATCCTTTTGATATTTGATCTTGCAGTCTGCCCCTATCCTCGTCGAACAATCGATTGTCATTCCGGAGCCAGAACCGGAAGTTGTCGAAGTGCCCGTTGTGACGGTCGTAGTTGAGGAAACGTATGTGGTATCTCTTCCCCCATTACCGTATCCCTTCTTTCTACTCTTTCTAATCGATAATTGTCAGTCGGAAGATGATTTCTTCTGACTATTCATCCGATCATTCGTGCAAGGGAGAGGATGAGAAGGCGAGTGAAACAAGCAGTGAGACACACGAACAGACGATGATCGACGAGAAGTTGGAGGTACCGTACTCTTCATTCCCTCCAGGACCGTATCGATTAGATCGTGTCTCCCACTCCCTCTCAACATGCAGTCATCTCTCCTCCATCTCCCAGAGCAGTCGCAGAGAAGATTCCTCCAAAGAAGAAGGTTCCATCCCAATCTCACTCACTATTGGCCATTCTAAATCAATGTATTTGAGGTGTCGACTGGAATTCCCATCAAGAGAACTCCCACTCAAAAGAGAGACGTGCGTTGTGGTTTAAGATGAATTGATTGAGACGTGTTCTCATCTCAGGGAACTGCAGTCTCTCCTCCTCAGATGACCGATGCGAGAGTATCGCGAATTCCAAAGAGAGGTATCTCCCTTTCTCCTTCTGTCTCACTCATTCAATCACAGATTCGATGAAGACTCCCATCGTAGAGAGGAAACTGCCTTCTCTTCCTAAGAGTGCACTACAGAAGAAGGAGCCTACTCCCGATGTGAGTACTCCTTCTCTCATTCTATCACTTCAATCAACGAGGCTTCCAGAATTCCGACATCTGGAGTAGACTGTATCAGGAGAAGAAAGGAGCACTAAGGAAGACGAGAGATTCGAAGACTCCCGAACCAAGTGAGAAGAGATGACGAAGCTCCCTCTTCATTCATCTCGTGATCATTCCAGACCAGAACAACAACCTCATGACTACTTCCACGACGTCCAATAAGAGCGACCAGTACGTTCATCCCCCCTCTCCCCTCCCCCCACTCCCCCCCCCCTCCCTCTGCCCCCCCCTTCTCCTCCCTCGTACACCCCTCCCTCTCTTCAGGTACGGTACTCTTAGCCGAGATCGACAAGCTCGATTGACGGAGAACGATGAGATCCTAGAACGACAGCAGGAAGAACTCAGGCAACTGGGAGTACTGTAGGATGGATACTGTATACCCCTTCTTTCGATTGAACTGTCTGTACACGAATCGTCATAGTATTGAGATTGACTAATATTGAATCGTTCCACGGGTATTCTCCCTCATTTTGTAGATGTTTCTTCCCCACATCATTATTCCACTCTATCCATTCTCCCATTCTTGCCTTCCCTTCAATATTCCTCTTATGATCTGCAGAAACGTACATCCAAGACTTCACTTTCAAATTCATTTTACGATATGAAGTTAATGATAAACTATATTTCAAAAGTAGAGCTCGAGCTCCTGCCGAAACGTGTGTCAACAGCCGCCGGAAGGTGATAAAAATAGTGGAGAGAGTGGGTGAATGAAGAGGGAGAAGAGGAGGAGAGAAGAGGTTCGAGTAGGCGGATGAAGACCAGCTGACAGAGAGAAGAGAGAAGGGGGAATCGGGAGGAGACGAGACTCAGTCCCACCAACCAGTCGACGATGCCTTCTGACGGTGAGTTCATTTACTCTTTCATGCTATGTACATTCGACGTGAGCTCAATGCTGGCGAAACCGAAAATGAATACATTCGTTCATCGAAATTTCCCAAAGAAGGTAGTCGAATGCGGCCAGATTCCTCTCAGCCATTTCATGTTTATCATTCTCAGAATCATAACCAGAAATTACGGAAATGCGCTGACAACTTCATTCTTTTCCATTCTGAAACATCTTTATTGATTTGATTCTCTGATCAATGACAGTAAAAAAATGGAAGTTTTGCGCTCTCAATAAATGAAATTAGAATAACTTGGGCTGCATCATTCATTCCGATGGAAGGAAGAAACCAAATAACTAATCGATTATCGTTTCCCTCTCCTCTGCCATTCTTGAGAATGCATAAGTGTTATGATCTCCTTCCCTTCTTTTTGCATACTTCTCATTCTCTTCGCCCTCTCAAATCTCCCGTTGTAAAGTGATCGAGAACGAGCTCATGCCTGAGAAACAAAGTGAAGATTCACCAAACCTTGTTGTGTCTCCAATTTCGATAGCCAATCCACAACTTCCATTCTCGTTCCATTTAACTGTGATTACAACGGGATCTGAGTACCCCTGAGAAGAAGCAGTTTACTCCCTTCCTCTCTCCCATTCTTTGATAGCGGCTTCCTATCTCATCGATTCGATCGACCAAAGACAACTCAATGGACTTGAAAACACGTCTCTCGTCTATCGATCATTCTAGTTGTTTATTATTGAGTTATTTACGACATTAACGACAGGAATTGTAGAGAAAACATCCCAAACTCTCGTCGGTTCGAATTTCTCGAGAACTAAGATCATCCAGAGTAGGGAAAGAGAGAATTGGACAAACAAATCTCATCTTAAATCCGAAAGAAGTGCATTGAGATACTAGAGAGAGAAGAAATGGAAAGGAACGAAATCTCAGATTTTATCCGAGAGATCGGTTCTTACCAAACCCTCTCATTTTTTATCATTCTCATGCAACTGTAGAGTAAATGAATTTTTAACTGCAATATTTTCAGCTTGGGAGGCGGCGAACGGTTCCTCTTCGGAGGAAGAAGAAGAGGATGAAGAGGTACACTCCACCCCCCCCCCCCTTCCCCATAACATTAATTATGACGTTTGCAAATCTCGCCCAATAATGTTATTAATATGGTGAATACTTTTAAAAAGGTAGGAGAAAGAACTGTTTCGTCAGAAGTTGAGAGAAGAAGAGAAGAACACCGAGAAGCGATGAGAAATATTACAACCAAGATCTTCCTCCCAATCTGTTTTGCTCATTGCTTTGCTTGGTTTCGAATGGAATCATTCAATCGATAATTCTGTTCTCGATCCCCTCTCCCTCTCTCTTTCTCCTTCCAGGTGGTGGTAGCTCCTCGTCGTCAGGGAGGAATGTTCCGTGTCGCCAACACCGCCACCCCCCAGAATGCACCTACCGTACGTTTACCACCAATATCACGAAATAAAATCAATATTTGAGCCTCCGGTGAATCCAGCTGCGGCTAAGTCAGCAGTGCTAAGTGAGATCAAGGGAATGGCAGGAGAGAGACAGGGTAGGTCACTCCCTCCCCCGTCGATTACTCTCCCATTCAGCCCATGAGGAAGTAGTCACTGAAGCCGCATCCACTGAGAAGACTGACGCTGAGAAGAAAGTCAGTTCACGATTGGCAACTGAATAATAGATGGTAAATTCAGGCTCTGGAGGCGCGTCAGCAACTGCTCGCAGCTCAGAATGCAGCCAAGGTACTCTTTAGTAGATGAACTCGCCCTGCTCGATTCACTCCGAGGTGTCAAAGGGGGAAGAGGGCAGAAGAGAGAATGAGAAACAGATGAACTGCCGGAGTGAATGGAGATTCTCAGCTGATTCGGTCTTCACCCATCCCCCTTCCATTGACCCCTAGTCCCCCCCCTTCGTTCACTCCTATCACAGAGATGATATCTCCACTGTTTCGAACTGTTTGCCACTTCTCATCCTACTGGATTGTCCTATCTTCTCCTCATAGACAGTCCCTTCCCTTCCCTCCCTCCCCTCGCCCTTCCCTCTCTTCTCCATGGCAGGCAGCACAGGCAGCAGCAATCCAACAGGCAGCTCTCAAGGCAGCATCCAATCAGGTGAGGGCAGAGTCTCCCCACTCAAGAGAAGGCGAGATTGCAGTCTCAGCAGGCATCCAATCAGGCAGCAGAAGCAGAGGCTGAGATGAGAGCCAAACAGGCACAGGTATTCCCTCTCCCCATCTCTCCCCTACTCATGGCATGCTCAGGCTCAAGCGATGGCTGAAGCAGAGAAGAAGAAGGCAGAGGAGAGAGTCGCTGCCCAGAGAGCTGCTCAACAGGAGGCTCTCGCCAAGGTTACCTCTCCCCTCCCCCCCCTCTCCCCTCTCATCTCTCCCTTCACAGGCACAAGAGGCGGCGAAGAAGGCGCAGGCCGATGCCCTCGCTAAGGTATCTTCCTCTCCCCTCGATGGCCAATCACGGAGATTCCTTCATTGCAGGCTCAAGCAGCTAAGCAAGAAGCGGAGGCACGTGCAAAGGCACAGGTAGAGTAGAGTAGAGTAGAGTAGGCTCATCACTCAACGAGTCCCCTTCCATTCTACATTGTATAGGCAACGAGCATTCAATTGTGTACAGAATAAACAATGCTGGCATCTAAATCTTCCGACCATTTCTTCTGTCTCTCTCCCTCTGTTATCCACTAATCCCCCTTTCCCTTCTCGAGTGAGTGCTCTCTCATTGCAGCAGGCTGCATCTCAACAGCAGAAGCCGGCTGCAGCTGCAGCAGCTCCTCCCTCCACCCAGCAGCAGACTCTGCAGCAGGCACAGCTGCAGCAACAGAACAGAGAACAGGCTGAGGCACAGGCCAGAGCTGCTCAGGTCAGGCCATTGGGTTTCTCCTTCCTCGTATTCTTATGTTCCAAAGATGCGCATGTTCTGAGAATGTTCGGAAAATCTGAGATAAGAAATGAAGAAATGAAGAAATTGAGCCTTCCCTGCAGGCAAAAGCTCAAGCGGAGGCTCAAGCCCGTGCAATGCAAGCAAAGGCCCAGGCTGAAGCTGATGCCAAGGTGGGAGGAAGAATCACTGAGTGGAGTGGAGACACCCTTTACAGGCACGTGCTGTAGCTTCACAGCAACAGAAGACTGCAGCTCCCGCGAAGCCAGCAGCTGCAGCTCCTCCTCCTGCAGCAGCAGCAGCAAAGATTGCAGCCCCCGCGAAGCCGGCTGCAGCAGCTCCTCCTCCTGCTGCAAAGACTGCAGCTCCCGCTTCGACTCCTGCCAAAACAGCGACTCCCGCAGGTTAGAAGGAGGTGGTTGCACACGATTGAAGTGAGCATTCACTGTTCAGCCGCTGCGAATGGAGCTGCGAAGACTGGAGTTGCAACTGCGAATGGAGCACCCAAGACAATGCAGCAGGCGAAGGCAGTGCCCCAGGTGGGGATCTCATTGGTCCGTCCCCTCTCTCTCCTCTTTCTATCCCCCCCACTCACTAGACACAGTCACAAGGGGTACGAATGATGAACGTGGGCGAGTGGTGACTCGTTGAGTGATCCTTCCCTTCTCTCATTTATCTTGACAGTCTTCCCTCTTCCCCCTCCCTCTCCCCCTCTCTCCCTCTCCCCCTCCCTCTCCCCTCTCTCCCTCTCCCCCTCCCTCTCCCCCTCTCTCCCTCTCCCCCTCCCTCTCCCTCTCTCCCTCCTCCCTTCTCTCTCCCGTGTTCTTCGTTCTGTCAACACTCGTGGCAGACAACCACTTATCACTTATCTCATCACCTCCCTCAAACAATTGGATATCTTTCAATCGATAAACATCCACTGATTAGTCTCCTTCGGTATGTTTCTTCATCTCAATCAATTTCTCAGTTCGATTGGTTCTCTTCAGCAGCGTATGGGCCAGGAGATCTCTCGTGTTCCCGTCCAGACAACTCGCACTGCCCAGCCCCCTCCGGCAGCTGAGACTGCTGCACCCAAGGCCCCGCCTGCACAGGTTAGGCCACCACTGCATTAGTCAATCCTTAGGGCAAGGGGACATAATAAAAAGAGAAGAGAGTTAGCACGGAATAATAATGAAACGTGTATACTGGTAAGTCATGAATGGTTATCTGTCTCTTCGAGTTGCTCCTTCTCTCGAGGGAAGTGGTGGTGATCAATTGATTCCTCTGCCAGACTCCTCCTTCCTCCATCCAATCAGTGACTGGACAGTCTAAGGGGCAGATGACCAGGGGAAACGTGGCATTCGATGCCCAATCTGCCAGTAATGCCACACCCGTCCCTCTCGGACACACAGTGAGTCCACTCGAGAGGAATCGACTGATCTTTGATCTTTTAGCAGCTGAAGACTCCAGGGAAGGTGGTTGTCCCTCAGCTGCAGCAGCCAGAACAGCAGAAGGCGCCTGCTGAGAAACCAGGACAGACGACTCTCAAACAGACTGCCAAGGTTCAAACTCTTTTCTGCCTTCCTACTCGCATGACTGACCCCCGCCCCTCTCGCCTTGGGTTTCCTCTCCCACTCAACCTAACACCTGATGTCATCCATATCGTCTCAAACCGATCATTCCTTACTCTGAATAATCCGTTCCATCTCTAATCTCCGCATTCCACCCGTCAGGTAACGGAAGAAGTACTCGGCAACGAGCAGATCCGAACCATCTCGAACACCTCGGCCAATCGTCCCACCATGAGGGCCGATGGTGTCGCTGGCAGATTCGTCGAACAGCAGGATACGGTAGGTGATGATTACTAATGGGTCATCTTGTCAAAAATTTGACAGGCGCCGTTTACTAATGGCTGTGTGGTGTTGGTGTGAACGGAGGGAAAGAAAGACCAATTGCTTGCGCTGTGTTGATGCCTACTTCTCTGAGATGCTCACACTCCCTCCCCTCTCTCTTTCTCTGTCCCTCCTCAATCGACGCACTCTCCTCCTTCTGATCGTTATTCTCCTCTCCTCCCACTCGTTCGAATGCAGTCAAGAGTGAGGAGGAGTGTAATCTCTCTTATCGCAAGACTCTGTAACTTCTCCTTCTCACTTCTACTCCCATCACTCGACGAGTTATTCGTCCAATCCCTCTCCACCCTTCTACCCCCCCCCCCTCCCTCCACCCTTCACCCTCCTTCCTCCTCCCTCCACCCTTCTCCCCCCCCCCCCCTCCCTCCACCTTCACCCTCCTTCCTCCTCCCTCACTATCGTATTCCTCGTGTGTTTCCTTGCAAAAGAACGGCTGTTCTCTCATGTTGACTCTATTCCCCTTCCTCCATCGATAATATAGTCCTTCATTCCTCTATGCTCTTCTCCTTTGGTCTACTACGAAAGACGCCTCTCAAAGAGCCAAGAGTGCACAAGAAGAGAAAACGAGTACTGTGTCTGTATAGAATGTGTATTCCTCTCCCTAGACAGTCTTTCGTCGCTTGATGAGATTCATCTTTCTCTTTGTCACCATTTCCTCTTTCAGCCCCTTCCTCTTCAGAGTGTATCTCGTGGATCCACCCTGGAGGGAGCAAAGCGGTGGGAGGTACGGTACTTCTAACAACTACTGTAATCAATCGATATTCCATGCAGGAAGAACGTGCCCGTGAGGCAGAATTGAACAATATGGGACAGGGAGAAGTACCCGGAGGAGTGAGACTCAATGTGAGTACTCCCTTTCCAATCATGATCGACCCAATGGAGAGAAAGAAAGTGGAATGGGCATAGAGGGATCAGATATCTCTTCAGGATGACTCGTGCTGGCAGACTCAACGAAGAGTTCCCGTGGAAGTGAATGCCCCTCAGATTGGGAAGATCGCCATCCCCGAACTGAAGGAAACACACGAGACTCAAGTAGGAAACTACCCTCGTCCTTCTATTCCTTCCATATCATTTTCCTATGCTCTTCAGTCCTTTCCATTTCCTGTAACCATTAGATCGCCAGCTGTTCCAATCTGAACTTCTTACACTCTTCGATGAGATAGAGAGGATTTTGACCGGAAACCCCCTCCCCCATTTACCAATCACACGTAGGACAAACTATTCTTTCCAGCCTACCGTAATCGTTCGCAAGCCCGCTGGATACGAGAAAGTGAAGTGGAATGAGTTTCCTGAAGAGGTGAGAGTGTGAACTCATTCGATCATCATGGATATTCTTCATTCAGATTCAACCTGAACGTCAATCAGTCCCTCGGACTAAGGCTCAGGAGTGGATCCCTGTGAACAATGTGAGGAGGAAGTCATCCATTTCTCCTTCCATTCATTCCTTGTAGGAAGTGAGCGAGATCACTCGCACTGGTTTCGCATCGGGAAAAGTGAACAAAGTATGGCCTCCTCTTGCTGAGGAAATCATTAAGGACGCGTCAGTTTAGATCTATTTCACATAGATCAAAACATATTTTGGAATGATGTAAGATTATTTGCAGTGGTGAAGTGAATCGTGTGAGATGCGGAGATGATATGGGATGGATCCAGCAGGCAAGAGAGAGAGAGGGGGGGGGAAGAGAGTGTATCAGATTCTCCCTTGAAAAGAGTGTTCAGGAGCAGCAGGAAGTGATCAAGAGTGTTCCCCGTACCTCTCGTATCTCTCGAGCATGGCCTCCCCCTGAAGATGAGAGAATCGGAGGAGGAGTACAGAGTACGAATATTAGTCACTTCATTATCCTCCATCCCTCCACTCTTCACTTCTCTAACTAGTCAGTAATCAGCAGTATGTAAACAGCTTCCGTTCAGCTTCCCATATGCCAGTTGTGCAGTGGCCTCCACCTGAATTCGAGCAGATAGAACAAGAGAAGGTGAGAGGGGGGGGGAGGGAGGAGGAAGGCGAGAGGGGAGGGGAGGGAGAGAGAAGGGAATCATTGCAGATCGAAGTGCTGGCTAAGCACATTCCGACAAGGAAGGTGGATAGACAGTGGCCTCCTCCTCCTCCTCAGTACTACAGTGAGTGCCTTCTCCATTCCCTTGATCCCCTTCTTTTTCAGTCCCTGGCAATGAGAATGCAGAGGCAGAGCAGTCATCCAGTGCAGTCACTACCACCACCACCACTACCACCAGAGTGGTTCGAGCTATGTAGACTCACTCATCCTTTCCCTACTAAACATCGACTCTTGCATTCAATATCCGATGTTCTCTATCTCTAATCCATCACTTTATTTCTCCTCAACCCCTTGCTTACGGCTTTTAATTCGTATCCGCTCCCTCTCTTCAATCGCTTCGTAGTTTCCTGCCAGTCCATTCTCCAGTCGGTCGCCTCCCAATCTCTTTTTGTATTAATATTGCCAACATGGTGACATCACATGTATTACTATATCTTTATTGATTGATTTCTCTCCTGGATTGATCCAATCTCACACTTTATTGTGCGGTCGATTGAGATCTCCGATTCAATAAATGAGATTCAAAAATGGGAAGAAGTTATGTAAAACTGTAGCTGATAGTGAGGAACCCGTTGAAAAGCACAGAGATTTGTTGGTATAAGGAATAGTAGACAAGAGTGGGACGGGAGAGAAGGAGAGCTATAACGGTATTCAGAAGGATCTAACAGTAATCGGGAGTTAGCTTCAAGGGACACGAAACGTGGCCCGTTTCCAGAAGAATCGAAAGAATACAGAAGAGAACGTAGAAGACGATCATTACCAGTCCGAAGAATTTGTCCATCTGAAGAGAGAAGAGAGAGAGGGGAGAGAGGGGAGGGAGGGGGAGAGAACCTGCCAGGAAGAGAGAGCGACTCCGATGACCAGTACGAGCAACATGAGGAAGAGCATTCCCACCTGAGAGGGAGAGAGAGGTAGAGGGGGAAGGGGGGGGGGGAGGGCGACTCACTGAACAGATGAGACCATTCGAAATGACTGATACAGTGGGAATCTCAGTGAAAGGAGACTTGAAGAATTGAATGGCGAAGAAGATCAACCAGGGAATCGGAAGACTGCAACTGTTGTCATTCTCCAGAAGATCATTCGTATGCATTCGAGATCCTTTCGTTCCTATCTGTATCTAGCTGAATAGCAAGGATGGGATACCCGACACAGATGTCGAATAGATTGCTGCCGATGGAACTGGAGACTGCCATGTCTCCCAATCCCTTTCGAGCAACGATGACACTGAGAAGGAGGGATTATTCGGATGGAATGCAGTCGAGTGCTCATCTGACCTCGTGATCAAGTCGGGAATACTCGTGCCAGCAGCGAGGATCGTCAATCCCATGATCTACCATTATCGATTGTGAGAGAATGATTGATTGACTGACTTCAGTGGGTATTCCGAGTGTTTCTCCGATGACATTCGCCCACCAGACCATGAGATATGAGTAGAGGGCAATCCAGAGGATGGATCCGATGAATGTAAGAGGGAAGAACTTGCGCATCTCCTGATATTCCCTCTCTTCCTTCTTCTCCTTCAGAGGAACTCACATGACTTCTCGTGTCCGGAAGAGTCAAGTAGAGGGGGAAAGTGATCGGGGCAAGAATCACGTACACCACACGCTCAAAGTTACTTATCATTTATTCACTTCTCTATTTCATTAAGCAATTTAGTGTATAACAAACTGCAGTGTGACCCCTAGTGTCCTTCTCCAAATAAGAGCTCACCTTGTGTAGTGCCTCTGGCCAACTCATGTCAAGGGGAGAATCATCGTGGGAGGAGATGGAAGTGGTCTCGAATGAATTTCCATTCCATCATTGACTCAGTTCTCAATACCTTCTCGATGCTCTTCTTCGCATGGTTTCCATTCCCATTTACTGTCCCTGCACTCTCCTCATTCTCTTCATTTCTCCTCTTCGTGGGTGGTCTCTCTTCAGATATCTAGAGGGGGAGTGCACAGAGAGGCCATTCGTCTGCAACCAACCATTCTTCCACTTTCACTCATCCAAATTCCGTAATTATAGCTCTATTTTTCAAAAAAATTTTATCGGAAAATCCCATCAACATTTTCCAATAACAAGGGGAAATGCTCCCATAAAAATTGTGCCCGAAGAGATACACAGTATTTAGAGGCAAACTTTCGCTTATCGCCAATTGGAAATGACTTTTTATTGAGAAATTATCGGAAAATCTCGCTGTTGAAAAATTTATCTCGCTACCTGAAAATTTAAAAAAAACAATTCGAACAAGATAACTCTATCCATTATTCCACATAATGATAACTAGTGGATGTTGATTGGCATAGATTCGTACCTTGACACTCTCCACGGGCGTCAATCCATTTTTGTCCATGACTGAAGATGCGACAGTGGCCACTGAGGAACGAGTTGGCTTGACCTCAATTTGATCCATCGGGTAGAAGAGGGACTACCAGTCACTCACTGTCAACTTATTATTCGAATTGGCTGGTTTGACTTGGATCACCTTCACATTGTTATTGCACTGCATCGATTTGTCTTCCACCGATCGAGGAGAAGGAGAATCTGCAGATGGAAAGGAGTTGAGAGGAGAAAGGAAGGAGGGGGAAGGGACCTTCATCATCGGATGAACCAATGGCCATTGAGAGAATCCCGTGTCGGACACTCGGAGCACCGCCATGGATGAACTGAGAAGAATGAAGGGATGAAGAGGAAGAGGCGAGAGAGAATCCAACAGTATTAGATCGGATGGGACGATGATCAGATGAGAATCGATCAGACGAAAATCAAAAAGTACCCTTCTCCAGTGGATATTTTCAGAATACGTTCGCACACTGACAAAAATTATTCAGCCAAATTCCTAGAGCAGAGGTGTTTTTTGGTTCTCCGGTTCTCATCCGACGGAGTTCCACTCGAACTACAAACCGGAATGGACTTGCGTGGTCCACTGTTGTAACTGGCAGTGGATCGGATGGAATCACTTCTAGTTCCGAATCTGACGGGAGGAGCGGGAGAAGGCTGAAGGAGAGGAATGGGAAGGGGAAGGAGGGGAGGAGAACTACTGCTGAGATGTCTCCTTCTGTGATCTGAGGCAATCGGAAGAGGCGACTCTTCACTCCATTCTCCAATTTCTCGTTGTACTTCATGAAGATCCCGTAGAGGATATAGACGATGAGCATCGAGAGAGCCTAAGAGAGAAGGGAGTCCTCACTGTATTCACTCCTCCTCTCACCTCGTGCCAGGCTATTTTCTCGTCAGCGAAGAAAAGTACGAGAAGAGCGAGGGCGAAGATGTAGAATGACATGTCCCTGAGATAAGGAGAATACTAGGGAATACCAGTGTCCCTCTCCCTCTCTCCATCTAATCCATTAATCTCGCTAATCACGAGTCATAATTCAATGTATCGACTCTGCAGTGACATCCACAAAAACAAGCGACGTTTCCGGGGGGAATTGACTGGGAGGAGAGGAGGGGGATTACCTGAAGAGGGGCCACCACGTTAGTTGAAGAACCTCCCGAGAGAAAAGAGTGCAGAAGGCGAGGACACACAAGATGTTGAAGGTAGCCGATCCTGAATGAAGAGTTTGGTTACCCGTCCATTAAATTACCAATTCCATTTGAGTTCTTTCACTCTCAACGATTCGTGACTATCGATCATCGAGGAAACGTGTAAAGAAGTCGGGATTTGGGTGGAATGAGTAAGGAGTTAAAAGGAGATAGGGAGAAGTCTGGAATGGGATATGAAGAGAGAGAAGAGAGAGGAAGAGATGGAATGAGGACAAGACGAAGGAGATGGAAGGAGATCACGAAGGAGGAAGAAGAGGAAGAGAAGAAGAAGGGCGAGGATGACGAGAGAGGGAATCAATCCACCATCAACCAGTGTTTACATTTTTTTGCTTCTATTGCATGGTATGTTTGACAAGAAAATTGCAAAATCGCAACTTTTGACGAATCTGGCATCTACATAGACAGCCAGTGGAAGTGTTGGTTACGAATTTCACCGAGAACGAGTTACACTTTTGCGAATCCATTGTGAAATAGTGCATTCTATTTCGGAATGATCGAATAAAATGTTTCTCAATCATCTTCTAAATTGGTCTCATTTCCTCTATGAACTGACCTACAATCGTTCCGATTCCCACGTTGTCCTGTGCAATGAACACCCCAAACATCGAAGTGAAGAATTCAGGAGCTGAGCCACCTGCAAGGAAAGGGACTGATTTGTGAACGAGTACTCAACAGTCATCGACTATAACTTTGTCGATTTGACTGTCTGCCTGACCTGCAGCCATGAATGTCGCCCCCGCCACGTCATCTGAGATCGACAACTGAAGCAATTATCGATTGATACATACATTATAGAATGTACTATCGGAGAAGATGCGAATGATCTCTAGATTCACTCATTCAGTTACCTTCTCAGTGAGAACTCCCAGTGCAGGCACGAAGAATTCATCGCAGACAATAGCGAGGGCCACGAACATGTAGACCAACCCTGAATCAATTTGAATCGTTCTGTGCATTCTTGTGAGGAATATATTAATCTAACTTGTCCGATCATGAATCACTTTATCCAAAGTGTGACAGATGTCAACTAATTTGTATACGCTTAAAGTTCAGTAAAATCTTAGTTTTTTCTAGGTTTTTGCTGATTCTCCCCGTAAATATTCGTTTCTTCTTCAATTCAAACGGTTTCTCATTGCTAGTTCGCTTGGTAGTCTCCATCCCCGTGGTACCTGCGAAGTGTAGAATGACAGCCCCGTTCCTCCTCGTCTCCATTGTGAAAGCATCTGGAGGGAAGAGAGAAGAGTTGCCTTCCATTCTCCCTCAACCATCACTATTACCTTCCCTTGGCCCTTCCTTCTCACCTCTCTTATCTTTCTCTTCACAATCATCGTCTAGTAGGATGAGATTCCTCTTGACCCTTCTGTGTTCCCTTCCCCCTTCTTCATTCTCTCCTTTCCACACCCAATACACGAGTACGAGGGAGAGGAAGAGTGTGGCCACTACGATGGCCCGTCCGCCTCGTCTCACTTGACGCCTCCCGAGCGGATCAGACGCGTGAAGCAGACGCATCGAGAGTTCAACCGGGGGAGAACATGGACTAGAATGAGGAGGAGATGGATGGCGTGAGGAGGATAGATTAAAGGGAACGGAGAGAGAACCAGAAGAGTGCAGGGAAGTCATTCCAGAGAAGAAGAAGAATACTTAGAGGGGGTAGACATCAATGAAAGGACTCCTTCGAGTGATTGGTAAGACTGAAGGGGAACGAATAGGTTATATGAGGGAATGAGTGAGATGGAAAGAAGGAAGAGGATGGGGAAGAGGACTCGAGTTATGGGAAATTCGTGTGCATTTGATGAGACATTTCGCGATATGTGCCTCAAGAACAAGAAAGATGTTCGATCTATGGAGGTGACAGTAGATAATTGATCGAAACACAACGCAACATAATTATTTCAAGTTGATATTTTTGTGACATTTCACATTGATATTATAATTTCGAGCTAAAAAGCAATGTTAAAAATTATATGTATACTATTTCTTAATTTACGAAAGATCGAAATTGTGATATGAATGTGAAGTACATGGAAATGGGGGTTGTCCTAGTTAGAATCGAATGGAGAGAAGAGAAGAGAAGGAGGAAAAGGAGAAAAGGTAGCGTGTCGAAGAATCTTTGATGAGGAATCGAAGAAGAGGAAGAGATCGAGTTGAAATTGGAGGAATGAGAGGACGGAATGAGAACGAGAACACTATCGAAAGGAGTACGGTAAAGAATCAAAACTGAGAAATCGATAGTGAAACGGGGATGGAGTGGGGGAAGGGACTGAGAAAAGGAGATGAAAGGAGATGATTCGAATATCCGGGATATTAGTGAATCTGAATGGAAGACTGAAGGAATCCGAAGAAAGTGGCGGAAGAAGTGACTGAGTGTCGATTCTGGAGGAACTGTTCAGCATTTGAAGAATAAAAACAAATGCAAATCGTAAGGAGTTTAAATATTTGAAATGCGATGGGTAGAGAAGGGAAAAGTACTTTCATTTCTGCTTCTTTTTTCATCCCGTGCGGTTGCTACCCTTAACTACTCGTCTTTTCCGAGTGTCCTCACTCGTTTCTACTCGTTCTACTTGGTACGTTCCATCCAATCATTCCGAATGTCATAAATTCCTCAACAGAAGATGGCTTCTTCTTCTTCCTCTCTTGGTGTGAGTTCTCACGAATCTCTTCTCTTCTTTCACGAGAGTGATTTGTATGCAGTTGCAGCCTGCCCTCATTTGCTACACGGATGGTTCTTGTCAGGTGGTGGGAGGAAGGGGAATCTCCTCTGGGATCGGTCTCTTCTTCCATCATCTCCATCCTCTGAACACCAGCAAGAGACTGAATGGACCTCGACACGAATCGGGAATCGCTGAGATCCTCGCAGTGCAGACTGCACTCAAGAAGATCCATCGATGGGAGGGATTCAGGTGGGAGATGAACTCTCTCTGACCGAGTGGCATATACATCCTAAGCATCGAGATATACCAAATAGATTCAGCATCACAGAAAACGTCAAAACGAATGGTTCCTTTGGAGGTTTGATATTCTGTGATACAGAAATTGATTAGATATGCAAGAATGGATGCACATAGTGCTCTCATTCGCGATTAGGTGGCATCGAGTATGGGGAATAAGAAAATTCCCTATTTAGCGGACTCGTATGCCTCCAAATAGGACGTCCCGTTTTATTTGAAACCAAATATCTAGGTGAAGCGAACCATAGTGATGATGCCTTTTTTAATGAATTAATTATCTTGTGATAGGAACGAACCAGTGATCATTCGGACTGATTACATGGGAATAATCGATGCAATGGTGAATGGAAACGATGGTCGATTCAGTGAGATGTACGATGATCTGAGAAGATCCGCTGAGAAGTGAGAGGGAAGAAGATGAGATGGGAGATAGAAGAGCACTTCAGATTCCCCTCTGGAGTGACCTTCGAATTCGTCTCTTCCCACGATGGAGAAGAAGGGAATGAAATGGCCGATAGATTGGCAAGAGAAACCCATCAATCTAGGAGTGAACACGAGAGTGAGAAAGGAAGGAGAGAGAAGGAGAAGGAGTGAATTGAGTCCCGTCCATCTCAGTCGATCACTCGCAGTCGATGTGTCCATGTGAGGGGAAGGAGATCTGCCATTAGGAGAAGGTTAGAGACTTCCCTTCTTCCATCGAGTGGATCCCATTCCAGATCGGGTCCTTCCATCACTGATATCCGAGTCGTCCCTTCTCCAATCCACAAGAGAAGGAGAGTGACCAAGAGGAAGAGAACACAGAAGAAGAAGAATTAGAGAGGAAGGAAGGGATTGTTTGGAGACAATTCAACCCTCAATCAATAAACATCTACCATTTCAAGTGAAAAGAATATCACACTGAATTCGCAAATGAACAGTCAGCACTTTGTTCACTTGAGAAAAAAATATATATATTCCGTGTTGGATTCTGCTTGTTGCGAATTGAAGATCTCTTCCATTCGATAAAAATTTTACCACTTATCTTTTCTGTTGAATGACATTTTTAGAAGGAGAAACACGAATGAATGCTAGTAAGTCCACGAAGAGTGCTCTCGCAAAGGGAAACTGTAGCGAATTTCTTCCGAGAAAGAGGCGATAATTATAAAGCGAGTGAAACGTAATCGAACTAGGCATTTCTTGATAGTTTCTTCCAAAGATATACAAATCCAGAATAAGAAAACACTGAATAAATAAAATTTATGAAAATTACATTTATCCGCATTTAGTCGAAGATGGCTGAGACTGGCATTTTTGGAATGAAATGTGGCAAATTGAATGCAAGACAACAATACTCTAATTGTATCAACAAATCTATGTTCGTCGAACTTCTTCTCGTGAAATGACAGTTGCCGTCATCGGAAGAGACTCAACCTGGAATATTGATTAGATGAGGGTAGGTCAAAGGATGAAATGAATATGACGGATACTTCTCAATACCTGGAATGCCTTTCCTTTTCCCTTTGGTTCTCCATCCACAGCGACATTCCCTCCACAACCTTCCAGTGGTTCGATACGACAAGCACGGACAGGAATGACCTGAAGAGAGGAGATGAGAGAGAGAAGGAGGAACGGAGGGAGGGAAGGAGGAAGGAAGAGGAAGAGGAAGGGAGAGGACCTGGAAGGAAGGATATGAGAGATGACGAGAACCGTCGATTGTGATCATGAGAATGCCAACCTGAAAGGAGCAGTCAAGGAGGGCAGGGGGGGGAGAGGGAGGGGAGGGGATGAAGTGAATTGAAGAGAACGGATGATCGAACCTCGAGACGGTGTTTGATGATGCTCCAATCAATGAGAGTAAGGTAGAAGATGTCCTCTTCGTCCAATTTCGCCGATGGAAGATAGGGAAGATCTGATCCTGCAATCAACTCTCTCTCTCTCTCCTCCTCCCCGAGTGTGAGTCAGTGATTCTCATTCGATGATTGAGTCTGACCAAGATGGCTGAGTGAAGTGAGACAAGCGAATACATATTCCCCCTCGACGACAGTAAATGCAGGAGAAGTGATTGGCTGGAATGGAAGCAAGGAGGGAGGGGAGGGGGAGTAGGGAGTGGATACCTGGTCAAGAGGAGGGAGTTTGGGTGCAGTAGCACAAGGGACTGAAGAGGAGGAAAGAGCTTCTCCTATCGAGGAATAGTGGCCAGAGGGTTGAGATTCCCCAGTGTACTGGAAATGGAAAAGTGGTGGAGGAATGGAAGGGAAGGATCGACCTCCTCGATTGGATCGAAGTTGAAATGATTCTTCCCGAATTCCATTCGATCCGCATTGTACCTGGTTTAGTTTGCTTCTTCGATGATCTTTTGTGCTTCGTACCTGAGCATTGTCTTCTTTATCAATTCCTTGTCTCCTACTGGAATGTAACTAATCCTGGCTCGGTATTTGCACGTTGTGGGCAGTTCTGTCCAATGATTGATCTTTCATCTTCAACTACTTCACTCACGAGCAATCCTCAGCACTGCCTCAATATGCAATCTGATCATTCCTGCCCATCGAAATCGCTCGCTCTCGATATCTGTAAGGTACGATCGATATCTTCTCCCTCTACAGTACCCCACCGATGTCCGCGATGAGACCCCAGGTGGTGGACATGAACATCGGCACTCGTCCCGACCCTTCCACCTGAATGGACAGGATACGGTAGTTGGATGGTTCAGATGTGTGACCTCAGCCTTGAACAATCGGAGTGGTCGATAAGTGGGACGAGCTGCCATCACTGCTGCTTCCCTCATGAATCCGTATCGAGGAGAGAAGGATTCGCTTCAACTTCTTCTTTAGTACTCACGAATCGAGTGAAGAGTCTGACCCTCTTGAACTATAGTAACTGACTTGGATGCGAAGCAGATGGCGGCTGCCAGGGCATTCGAGGTTCCCCCTGGTAGATGACCAATGGGCAGTTTGAGGGCACGAGCACGATCTCGACGAAGGAGGAGACCAGTGAACACCTAGAAGGAGTACTGTAGTTTAATGGGTCAGATAGACTATCTAACCTCAGATACGAGTCCATCCCCACTATTGACGAGAATTCCACTATACTTGTCGAGATCGATGGACTTGGCTATGTCAATGGCATGGCCGGGATGAGCTGAAAGGAGGAATGAAGAGAGAGAGAGAGAGAGAGGGAATGATAGACTCACTCGTCTCCACCACTTCACACAACCATTGACCATCTGAGAGAACTCGTTCTGCCTCATCCCTCCACAAGTGATTCGCCTTCTGCAGAGAACGAATTACTCCATTGATATATGGCTGAGATTGGAGGGAAGGGAAGGTGTTACCTTCTGTCCCGAGAATGGATTGACGATGACTAGAAGTCTCTTGGAGGAATGGCGAGGACGATGAGCTGAGAGAGATGAGAGGGGACTCTCTTCCATTCACTCACGAGGTCGTTGACATCCAATCATTCTCCTTATCCACGAATGCAATTCATTCGCTTCTTCCGATGACAACGAAATAGAGAACTCCCTTAAAGAAAGACGATCGACGACTAATATCTCTTGTCTGAGTATCCAAGAGGCACCCATGCTTGAAAGCTACTGGGGGTTCGTCTCACCATTTTACATCTCCCAAGTTGGGACCACATGCCAGCTTGGAACCGTGATGTGTTCCAACTTCGAAGAATGTCAGAAATACGGGAGAGAGCATGTAAAATGGAAGACGAATTCCCAAATATCCTCGAAGCGTGGATGCAGAAGAGAGACGAAGAATGGAAAGGCTCACTTTCTGGTCCGTCGATCTTTGACGAGAGGATAGGAGAGAATGCGAACTGTTGATGAAGAAGAACCATCTGATTAAGAAGAAGATAATAATGGATCATAAAAGATAAAAGAAATGAGGGTGAATATATATAGATATCAAAAGCAGCTTTCCATCATCATCTGGCATTCTCTCTCTTTCTCTCTTTCACTTCTCGCTTCCTTCTCTCTCTTTCTCTCTCTATGGCGTCTCTCTTCCCAAATAGTTTCTATCTATGATAATCCACTGCGATTTTAAAGCCGAAGGGGTGATGACACCCGATATTCATCCGATTACTACATAAAGAAATATCGTAACGTCTGTCTGTCTGTCTCTGTCTGTCTGTCTCTGTCTGTCTGTCTCTGTCTGTCTGTCTGTCTGTCCCTTTGTTTGTCTGTCACACTTTTTCTTCAAATCGCTCTAATTCGCTTCAAACTCATCCTATGTGCCTAAGACCTCGACCATATGAATTCCCTTGGTGAGCACTTTCAAAATTTGATCTTTGATCTTTGAACTTTGATCTTTGATCTTTTTCTTCAAATCGCTCTAACTCGGGTCAAACGTATCCGTGCGACTTCGGACCTTGACCATTGGCACCCCCACGATGAACACTTTCAAAATTAGACGCTTGATCTTTGATCTTTGATCTTTTTCTTCAAGTCGCTCTAACTCGGCTCAAACGTATCCGTGCGACTTCGGACCTTGACCATTGGCACCCCACGATGAACACTTTCAAAATTAGACGCTTGATCTTTGAACTTTGATCTTTTTCTTCAAATCGCTCTAACTCGGCTCAAACGTATCCGTGCGACTTCGGACCTTGACCATTGGCACCCCACGATGAACACTTTCAAAATTAGACGCTTGATCTTTGATCTTTGATCTTTTTCTTCAAGTCGCTCTAACTCGGCTCAAACGTATCCGTGCGACTTCGGACCTTGACCATTGGCACCCCACGATGAACACTTTCAAAATTAGACGCTTGATCTTTGATCTTTGATCTTTGATCTTTTTTCTTCAAATCGCTCTAACTCGGCTCAAATACGTCCGTGTGACGTCGGACCTTGACCGTTAGCATCCTCACGATGAACACTTTCAGCACACCACATAACATGGTGCATTTTATCAAATCGCAGAAAACACAAATGCACCCCGTGCACCACTCGCTACACCATCCTAACCTGCTCTCACTCCCCGCAGCGTAAGCGTTGTGAAAGGCTCGTGAGGCCGAGGGTGATTCGAAAAAGTTGGGATGGGGCGAAGCCCCATCCCAACTTTTTCGAATTGCCCGAGGCCTCACGAGCCTTTTACAACGTTTTAAGCAGGCTCTCACCAGTCGCGTCCAATTGTTATCCTTAAAACACAACCCCGCGAACCACGTAGCGACCGAAGGTCGCTAGTTGAATCCTCCGGTATTGGAAAAAAATATTTGCAAATTCTTCAATATGCATATTTGCAAATTCTTCACTTGAGAAAGGAGTATATCGTAAACCCCATTTTCGTGTCTTCTTTGTATCATATCTGTTCAAATGAAGGAGACCATTGAAACAACGTATCGGAGGGGAGTATCTAAATGGCATTTGAAGATCTTTGTGATCTCTCTGGAAGAACCCCGAGAAGATATCTAGGATGAAGATTAAACAGAGAGCGAAAACTCGGGGTAGAAACAGGAGAAAACGGACAGAGACAAAGGAATGCGAGAGGAAAGAGGGGTCCCTCCGAAAACGTCCCCCCCCCTCTCCCCTGGCAGTACCCGCCTCTCTAATCAAATTTTGAAGTTTTAATTACATAACTCAATTAATTTTTGTCAAAAATCTTCGCTCTTTTTTTGATTGTTAAAGAGCTGGAGCTGTTCTATCTTTTGTATTTTGATGCCTAAGACCTCAGATTCACAGAAACTTCGCTACACTATCAAATGCGATAATTACTACATTTGATAGTGTAGCGAAGTTCCTGTCAGTCTGAGCTCTTAGGCATCAACATACAAAAGATAGAACAGCTCTAGCTCTTTAACAATCAAAAAAGAGCGAAGCTTTTTGATAAAAATTAATTGAGTTATGTAATTAAAACTTCAAAATTTGATTAGAGAGGCGGGTACTGCCAGGAGGAGAGGGGGGACGTTTTCGGATGGACCCAGGAAAGAGAAGGAGAGATCCATTCATTCAGATGGAATGGACGAGTGAGTGATTGGAAGGAGGGAGATCATCTCACCCTTGTCGAGATCCACTCTCAGTATGTCGGAGATCCTGATGGAGTTATCTGCAATACCACTTGAACGAACATCTTTTAATTGAACGATCTTACTTGAAGTAATGGTGATAATGTGTTTATCGATGGTGATTGGAGGTCCATCGAGGGGTGAAAATGATCGCATCCCTCCACTCGTTCCTCCCTGCACGTAATAACTATCTATCGTTCGTCTGATTCAACAATGACACGTCGTAAAATGATAGAGCATCCATTGACGATATTTGCGCTTGAAACTTCTCGATCATTATAATGCGAAAATGTACGCCGATTTAAAAATAGTGCCAAAGTGCATACTATAATCCTATGCATTTCGGCGCTTCTGCGCAATCCCGGACAATGCAATGAAAAAAACGTATGATTCTGCACTCTCTAGTAAGGAGAATAATTGCTATCCGGGATTGTTCAAAATCGCCAGCATTTCATTTTTGACTGGCAGTTTCCCGAATATTCTCGTTTAGACTGCGTGCACTTTGGTTGCCACAGAAACAATGATTAAGAAGAGATGGAGGAATGAAATGAAGAGAGAGAGAGGGGGGAGATGTGGACACTCAGTCTAATGGCAGATTGCGTTTATGGGAGATGTTTACGGACAATTCAAAGTAAGTAAATGAGTAGAGTAGATGGTAGATCGGGTTGATAAGAGTAAAGAAGGAATGAAGAGAGGGTCAAGAGCAGTGTGAATCATTGAGAAGGAGAGACAATGGGGTATGGAGAGAGCAGAGAGAAAGAGGGGGAAACATAGTATGCAGGGGTTTCATGTTTCGAGAGTCGTGTCTGCACTCTCTCGATCTCCTCAAGAGATCTCCATTCCCTCCTTGCTCATCCTCGAATTATCAACTGAATTCATCGACTTCTGATGTTTCGATTGGAGATCAAGTGACGAAAGAAGTCTGGTTATCGAGGGAATAAGATTGAAATGCTCAATCGAACGATCAGTTGAGAATATGAGGCGATTGTGTGAGTAAATAGAAAGAGAGAAAGAGAGGGTGGAAATGGATGGATGAAGTGAGATATTCGACCTCTCCCATCTGCTTACTCTCTATCTATCTACTCCTTCGACAAATGACCCTTCTCTGAAATGGTCAATGGTTTCGGAGACACGAATAATGAGAAAGGAACCATCAATTTTCTTATCATTTTACCCTGAACTGTGGGAAAAGTGATAAGAGAGTGGAATAAGGGAGAGAGAGGAATGGAGGAAGGGAGGAAGGAAGGGAAGAAGTGATTCAATGTTCCATCCTATTTCACATTCATACCTACACTTGTCTCCCAATCTATCGTACGTGATGGAAATTTAGGAACGTATACCGTGCAATTTCAGAAATATCACGTTTCGTGGATTATGGTGAATTTTCATTTTTACGACTTTTGCTTTTTTGTATTCTTTTTTTAATATGCGTTTTCATAAAACGGATGGGTTTTTACACGGAAATATGGCTAGAAATGCAATAAATGCTCGTGAAAAAACCATGAAATATTGATGAAATAGTGCTAAAACCCGGTTATGGCTATTTTGTCAATATTGCATAATTTTCGCGAGCTTATATTGCATTTCTAGCCATATTTCCGCGTAAAAACCCATCCCTTTTTATGAAAACGCATATGAAATAAAGAATGCAAAAAAGCAAAACTCGTAAAAATAAAAATTCACCATAATCCACGAAACATGATATTTTTGGAAATTGCACGGTATACGTTCCTAAATTTCCATCACATACGATATCTCCAAATTATTCAGAATGAAGCTCTACCACTTAGATTGACAATATTTATCAATATATATCGTTCCAAACAAATTCATCGTTTGCCCCATTCGCTTTGTCCCATCGGCCTCATTAGAGATCTCTCAAGAACATCCAAACCCCTTCTCGATCGGATTGTTGAATCCTAAAATGAAGGAATTACACGTGCTCGCTAAATACCGAATTGTTCGAAAGCATTTACCAATAATTAGCTGATTACTAATAAACCTTAATTGTGATGTCGCTCGTGAATGAAACCATTGAGGGAAAAGTGAGATCATCGATGGGACGAGAAGAAACGAAGAATAGAAAGAGGGAGAAGAGGAAGAAGAATGAGGGGAGATCCATCCAGAAGGGAACACTGGGGGGGAATGGTGAAAGAACAGACTAATTGAGTGTTATTCCTTGCTGCCTTTTATACTCATGTGATCACTCTCTTGCAGTATCTCTTCCCTCTCTATCACTAACGAGGAAAGCGAGAACATTCAGTTCTCATTATTTCATGATAAAATGAATCCAAAGAATAAGTTTATTCCAATACTTATGGATCATAAGTTAGTGAAGTGTGTCAATGACTATCTCATTTCTCGTCGATCATCTCGTAAGTAATTCCGAATGACTTGAGATACTCGAATATTCTGGTCTCTCTGAATGCCGATGCAGTCGTGTACACTCCTCCCCTGCAATGACAACTAGAGGGAGAGGGAGGGGGAGGGACTCACTGTCGAGGGAGTCTCTCCTTGTCCTCGAGGAGGGACAGGGCAGCTGAGACTACGCACGCGGCTGTACCGATGTACCCTGGGTCGGGACCACGACACACCGCCCCCGCCTGCAGAGAGAGAGAGAGAGAGAGAGAGAGAGAGTGAGAGGGGAGGGGAGGGGGGGGGGAACTGACTCTCTTCGTCGGTTTCTGTTCATCAACTTTCTCTCCGTCAGCCCATCCATTTCCGAAGAAGAAGTATTGGAAGGATGCTTCAGCCATCTGCTGCTTAGTCGGCCCCGAATTCTAAGAGGAGCGAGTATGATGGGGGTATTCAGAGACTGCGTGCCTTGAACATGTAGAATGAGCACTGATCAGGGTACGCCTGCAGTATTTTCCTCGTTGGTCTGAATAGACAGAGAAGGGCGAAGAGAGTCACCCAGCCAGTCACCAGAAGAGCCCAGAAGAAGGAACCTGCACCAAGGACAACTATCACTCGAGTGCTCATGTTATTCCTTGTTATGCTAATATCGAATAAGCTTTGTGTTAATTTCGAGAGAGCAGAGCACTGTCATCGTGAAATTCAAAAGCACCGTAATCATTAACAGTTAATTTTTAAAAGGTTAACGTAAGGTTAGTTCCGTCTTCAGCACATTTATAAATAAATAAAATATAAATATGTTGTTATATCACGCCTCTCAGGAGAGATTCGAGCTGAGTCAGGGAATGGAGGGAAACTCGTGAAATGAGTTCTAGCCGGTTTTGGGCATCCTAAGACATGCCTGATCACCTCCCAAAGTCTTATTGCGCAGACTTCATTTTGGAGCTTCATACACCGGGTCGCAATTCGGCATCACTCACGTTAAGGGCCTATTTCTCGAAAACGGTGATAGATTGAGCAAAATTATCCTCCGAGCGACCCCGACTCATTTCTTGAGCTCTATCGATCTATACAAACCAATTTCTCTAAAACTCATTTTTAAGAGTGGTACACTGTAGGTCAATTTTCTCAAAAATGTAGGTAAAGTAGCAGCTCAAATTCTCAGTGGATACTCAACGAGAGCTTTCCAATGAGTGGTTTGTGAAAAAATACGAGAACCCTGATGAGAGTTTCGCCTTTTTAACTTCGTCTGAATCGTTTGAACTTTATTTTCAACAGGGATTTCGAGTGGAAATCGATCGTTTTCGGTCGACCGCTCCGAAAAGAGCGGTATGAAATGAAAATTGTCCGTTGAAAATAAAGTTCAAACGATTCAGACGCAGTTAAAAGGGCGAAACTCTCAAGAGGGTTTTCGTATTTTTTTCGCAAACCACTCATTGGAAAGCTCTCGTCGAGATGTATCCACTGTGAGAATTTGAGCTGCTACTTTACCTACATTTTTGAGAAAAAAAGTACCAGCAATGTAGCACCGTTAAAATGCGATTTTGAGAAATTGGTTTTGATAGATCGATAGAGCTCAAAAAATGAGTTGGGGTCACTCAGAGGACAATTTTGCTAAACCTATCACCGTTTTCGAGAAATCGGCCCTTAAAGTGAGTGATGCCGAATTGCGACCCGGCGTATGAAGCTCCAAAATGAAGTCTGCGCAATAAGACTTTGTGAGGTGGTCAGGCATGCTTTAGGATGCCCAAAATCGGCTAGAACTCATTTCACGAGTTTCCCTCCATTCCCAAGAATCTCCATTCTAGCTCGATTCTTTCGTGAGAGGCGTGATATATTAGGTTGTTCGGAAAGTTTCTTTCTTTTTTCATGTATGGACATTTTTCACTTCTCCTTTATTTAACCTTGACCAGTCATCTTATGGTTTTTTGTAGTTGATGTGTGCTTGGATACTCTCTATAACAACCAGTAGTGCATACCGTTTCGATCAATAGATCTTGAGCAAATGAGGTCCGAAGTTAGCCCAGTCGACTTTTCTTCGAGATTTTTAAAGGCGCACATTTCTTTGCAGAATAGAGCTAGACATACAAATGACCCTCTATTGTGAAGTACGTCAAATAGGGTTATTAGTAAACATAAAGTTTTAAATCTAGCACGTATTACCTAATCTAACGAAGCGTCGATTGGATAATCCGCACTATGATTTGTTTTTCGAGCAGAATTTTGAACTTAGTGCGCTTCACCCGGTCAACCTAGAGAACAAAGCGATTGTTATTTGTGAAGTACTTTACATGGCCACTTGCTATCCCTAATTAGGTGGGAATCCAATTACTTATTCCTGAGCAGGCTTTCTTCAGAATATTTATGCCGAAATTTGAACATCGAAATGGTGACATATTGATATATTTCGTCTCTCTCGAAGGTTGAAAGCCTGGTTTTTCTTTGTTATCATTAATATCAACTCTTGCCCTATCACATATTATCCGGCTTATATCGGTAGGCATCTAGATGTCGGGAAGAAATGACCCGACAAAAAACACTGAAATTCTGTTTTTTGAGGTGTTTTTGACATTTGCTAACTTTTGATATTTTTTCTAGCCTGCTATATGACCGAGATGCGATTTGAACTTACTGTAGTATTCCACCGCCTGGGCCCTTACATATACCATAGACAAAATAATTGAAGTCGAATGCCACAAGAATTGGCATGAAAAAAATAAAAGAAAGAAACTTTCCGAACAACCTAATATTTCTAAAAAAAATCTAAAGAAATAAATAATTGGAAAAGCTGAGTACCGAGAGAGAAATAAGTGGAGATGGGTACTGGTTTCTTCCCATTCACATGGTAGTCGTAGTACTGAGAACGTTGCACGATCGACTGAAATTGAAGTCGATGGAAGATGTTCTTCGACTCTCAGATTATCTCACCTTATCAGATCCGAGAAAGGGCAGAGCCCATCCCTCCAGTGCTGTCTCCTTCACTTTCCACAGAGTTCCTCTCAAACATGCCTCTTTTCAGGAAGAGTGCTAATCGATATTCTCATGTACCGTACCTCTTGGGTGCCTTGTACATCGCTTCGGGAAGCCGATTAGGCATAATGGATCGACGCAATTTGCCTGCAGATTATCTCAATCAATAAATTAATTACATTTCCTAAATATACCGAGGTTGTCTTTCTTCATTGAGGCAATACCCAGAATGAGTGTCTGGTAGGTGCCAGCATTGAATGAATATCCCTGAGTAGATCAGTCCTCTCTCTCTCTCTCCTTCCATTCCCTACCGATGGTCCTCTGTGATTGGACACGAATGTCTCCACATATCCGAGAGTTCCGTCGAAATTTCTCTTGAGGAAGTCAGTGCCCAGATCACAAGGGATAGAATCCCATCTGTAATCGATCATTTCTCGATCGACTCTTCCTCTCCTCTACCGTACCCGCATGCTCCTACGACGTATACTCCATTCTCTCTCGCTTGCTCTGCGTAGTTCATCTCCATCTTCTCCAGGAACTCAAAACAACAATAACATTTAGTAATTCATTGGTACGCGATAAATGAGTGAGTCTTCTAGTCTGAGTGAGGCTACCGCTGGTTCTCCTGACACATCCACGTGGTTGGCTCCATTCTCGACTGCTGCTCTCACGACTGACTCCCCGTGCAGACGATACTCAACATCATAATTGACTCCCCTCTTATTATTCCTCCTTTCAACTCCCTCTAATCCGTCTATTTAGTCGATTCCTTAGTTTGACGTCATCGTGAACTTTATTGGATCCTCCCCATCTCCGATGTCTATCGCTAACTTTGGTCGGACTTTCTTTCGAATTTGTCTCAACTCGATTCATCGGATCATGATCGTTACTTGTTGTGTTACTCTCTTCTCTTCCCCCGGGGGTCAACGCTCGGACAAAACAATTCGTTGATAGATCAGATGAGTCATTCATCAGTGGATACAGCGAATGATCCCTTCCCTCACTCAATTTCCGTCCATTAGTCGTACTTTACCTTGGCCATAAATCGATCTCATGAGCGAACGAATGGGAAAAGAGCGAGAAAAATCGGAAGCATAGAATGACAAAAGTGGACTTTGATCTTGATGATCATCAAGGACAATTTACTAACACAAAATATTGAATTGGCAGCATGAAAATTAATGAGATTCGTTGTGTTCTTCTAAAAATCAATGAAGATTCACATGAAAACTCTTTGATTCTCATTCAGGAGGGGGGGGGGGGTGGTCGAGGCCTAATTCGATTTGCAACTATTGCTATTTAATTATCTTTATTCGTTATTTTCTCGCTTTACTCGATTCATTACGCAGATCTCTGAGAGAATGAATGTGAATGCATGGAGAAGAAAAGGGTTGGAAGGATCTCCGTTGATCTCTCCCTTTGATCTGTCCCTTCCCTCTTCTCCCTCCCATTCCACTTCCATTCATCCATTAATCAGCTGTTGCGGGGAGAGAAAGGAGACCCGTTCAATTAGAGAGAAGGAGAGTGATATCCATGAATAAAGGGATCTGTCTGATCCATCTGATGTGAAGACTGAAGACTTCCTCTGGAGGGAATGAACAGATGGGAGACCCTCTCCCCTTCCCTCCTCCCTATCTACCATCATGCTCTCCCTTCCCGTCACTTCACTCCCACTCTCTCCCTAATTTGCATCGCTTTTGTTCGAATGGATCCCATCGTAATTGGTTCCTTTTATGGAGCAGAGACAAGGTGGAATCGGTTACCCACCGTGGGATGAAAGGGAGAAGAGGAAGGGAGAGAAAGAGACAGGTCGGTCATTCATTCCATGGGATAAAGACCCATGAAATTATTCACAAAATAGGCGAAGAGTGGCCTGATGGAGGGGAAGGAGATGGGGTCGATCCCCTCCCCCATGGAGAGACCCCCCCCCCCTCCTCCCCCCGAGTGGTTACGTCATCTCTCAACAGATGGACGATTGCGTGACTCTCAATGGAATGAAAGACGAACCATCGAAGGAGAAAGAGGATCAATCCTCCCATCCCTTATAACAAAGTTCCTCTTGAGAAGAATGCATTTCGACTACTCCTCGAATTAGGAATGAATCGCTAATTGGTAATCGGATAGAATTCATTCTAATTCGCATTGTGGACTGCTTTTGATCGACTTGGTGATTCTCCTCGATTCAAACAATGAAAGAAGAGTGGTGAAGATAGCGCGAAAGGGAGAGAGAAGGGATCATCTCCCTAATGGACTCAACCATTCCATCACTGGTCCAAGAGAAGGCGCACCTCTCAATTACGTGCAGTCGAGCAACTCAATGAATGATGAATGATCCACTCATGATTTCATTCAATAAGTGATATCTGGCACACTAATATGCTTCTTCTCATTTAAAGTGAGATGAGTAGAGGGGAAAGATGCAGTTGTAGATCACCGTACTTCTTCCTCCCTCCCGTCATTCCTCCCTCCTATCAACGTGCCCTTTTTAGCACGGGTCACCATCTCAATTCAGCCTTATCACTGATAAGCGATGGCATTTCAAGAAAGGGAGAGAGAGAGAGAGAGAGAGAGAGAGAGATGGTCATGTGAGAGGAGACCTCTAGACGATCGAAAATAGAAAGATCTCTCTCTCTCTCGTTCTTTCGAAGGGCGGAAGTCGCCTTCCCATTCACATCATGTTCATTTCTGCACGAAATGATGAGAAAGAAGAGAGAAAAGAAGGAAGGCAAAGAACCACATAAAGCATTCGATTGAACTAAGACTGAGTATGATCGATTTATGTGCGAGGAGGAAGTCCCCTTTCCAGTCTCTCTCCATTCATTCCTTGTCTCCAGCCCTCACTCCGGGGGTTCCCCTCTCTCCATTCCTCACTCTCATAGACTTCCATCACAGCGGGACAACTTCCTCTCACCTCTTTCATCTCCAATTACTCTCTCTCTCTCTCTCACACACACACAAAAGATCCTTTCGGTCATTGACTTGCAATTTTCATGCTAATCGAACTATCTGTAACCCTTTTTTAGTCTAGCCCATCTATCTATTCAAAGGGACCTCTTCACACTCCTAAACCATTCACCTTTTACGACAGTACTCCCCCCAGGGTGGTACTTCACTCTTCACTTCACTCCCTACATTTCTACTGTAATTACTCTCCTCCTGTCTTGCACCATAAAATCGATCGTAAACCGTAGTCAGAGCACGTAGAGTGTACGGTAGTCGAAGAGAGAAGTTAATGCGAGTCTAATTTGGACATGTAGATCGAAAGTTGTTCGATTTCGCATGAGATGATTAGATCAAGAAGTCTCTCCAATGGAGAAAAACGACATGAAAGTACATTAGGGTGAGAGAGAGAAAACGCCATCATTCGCAGTTCTTCATTTCTTCTTCCTCTCGTTTCCTCTTTCAAACTTTTTCGATACACCTCCTTTCCCCACTCCAAAATCTCAAGATATAAAAAAGAGGGAGAAGTTGGTAGATCAATGGATTGTCTCTTGTTCTTTCGTTGAGTAGGGCATTCCTTCAAGGACATGAGAAGGAAAAGACGAAAGAGGTGGGAGTAGATCATTCACTGTGGGAATAATACGAGAGACCACGTAGGTTCCATAACAGAGGGAAACTCGATTTCCCTCACAGAGTAAATATTATGTGTCCACTGAGGAATAGAAAGAATCCAGGGCAACCACTCAATATCCACAATGCTTTCCTAACTTATACTGAGCAGCGACGATCAATGAAAATCTATGATGCGTTCAAGGTGTGATCAAAGATCAACTGACTGGTCCAACTGCATTGATGATCACTTTTGCCTGTTTGGCCATCTCAGCTAACGACTTCTCATCAGAAGAATCCGCGATGATCAGAGGATACTTCGAAACTTCCGCCACTCCTGCAACGACAACTCCTATTACTGTAGCCCACGTACTGTAGTCCCTCGTCATAATAAGACTACTTTAGCCCGCGTACTGTAGTCCCTCGTCACACTGGAGCACTCGATTACCTCCAGTCCGACCCACAAACATCTGTATTACCTATTCGCCTCGTTTTTCAACAGATAACCCAGATGGAGTGGATCAAATGAAAGGGTGGCCGATTATTCCCCCCACGATCCCTTCTTTCGTCCATACAGTTTTGGACAGTGATCATTGAATGCCCCTTCCTCTCCTCTCCTCTTCTCTCTTTCCTCCCTCTTCTTCCCATCAGTCGTCGTGATGTCTGCATACTCTTATCTTATCAATTCCCTTCTCTTCTCTGATTACATTCGAGAAAAATGGGAAGGAGAGAAAAGGAGTGAGAATCAGAGAAGAACGAGGAGGAACTATCTATTCAAGGAACAAGCAAGGCTTCCCCCGACCCCCCGCCCCCTCCTTCTTCTACTCAGCTTTTCTTTTCCTCGGCCCTCCTCTCTTTCTCTCTCTGCCCATTTGTCAGAGTCCTTCATTGGTGACTCCTCCGCATTGCCTATAAGAGTGAGAGGGAGAACGTCCATTCTCTTCCCTCCCTCCACTTTTCTCCCTCAAAACGAAGCGACGACACTCTTTTTGTGTTGATTTTACGTGAGTCCGTACTCTCTTCCTTTCCCGTGTTCTCTCTCCTCACTCGTCTCTCCTCTTTCGCTCGTCTCTCCTCTTTCGCAGTCACCTGAATACCAACTGCGACCCTGAAAGACCACCAAACATCGAAGGAAAAGAGAGAAGAGGAGAAGGAGAGGAGAGAAGAGGAGATGGAGAGGAGAGGGAGAAGTGGCAGCCCAATTACTCGACTGTCTTCGTCATAGGAAGAATGGGGGAAGGAAGAGTGTACTCAGATAGTCTACTACTTTCCCCTCTCTCTCTCACCAATATCCTTGACGATCTCATCGAGAGTTGCTCGCAACTTCGATTCACTCCGTCCTGCCACGGCCACAGTCTTTCCCTGAGAGTACGGTATTGGATGAATATCGATTAATACCATGGATACCTTGAAGAGGGACGAGGTTGCGATTGCCCGAACGATGTACGATCCCGTGAACCCAGTGGCACCGTACACTACGATATCGTATCGAGAGCCCATCTAGATACGGTAGAATATGGAAATCGATTGATGGAATGTGAAGAAAATGAAGCAGAGATGAGACAACGGAGAAATATTTGAGATTCACAACTTGAGAATAAACCACCTCATGAGAAGGGAATAGAGCACAATGAATTGTCCTATTCTGAAGATGGTGATTTATATTATAATAGGGAATGAGAATGAATGCCTATTTTGTGGTTGGAGGAAAATATTGAAGCGTGAATGGATTGATATTCAATGGAGAGTCTCTGCCGAAGACACAATGAATAACAAAAAGGATTTAATTTGCTGCGAAGTCGACATAAGTAAAGGAGTTCAAATTGGGATAAGAGAACAGGGGAGAGGATTCATACGCAACTATCCCTTCCTCATAAGACGCACTACAAACTACGATGAACCATCCCGAGAGGGTCTCTCCCCCCCCCCCCCCTCCCTCTCTCTCTCTCTCTCCTCTGGATCTTCGAATATTCGTCAGTTAGCGTCGTTCTCAGTATCTCCCGCTTGTTTATCCCCTTTCTCTCCATTGCACTCAATTCACTCCCTCATTCCTTTGATCACTCAATTCGAATTGGACCCCCAGAGGACAACAGCAGATTGATGAACGTTGTCTCTCCCTCCTCCCCCACCCCCTCCTCTCTCTCTCCTTCTACACTCCAACCCCTTGATCCCACGTGAGTCACTCACAAACGTGAGAAGATCGTAGTGAAGAGATGGCGAGTAAGCGAAAGCGAGGAAGGTTGAATCGATTAGAGGCCGCCATTGAATGGAAGGAAGGAGAGAGGAGAAAGATCTCCCTGATTGCAAGTTACTCTCAGTAGAATGGAATGAAGAGAAGGAGGAAGAAGGGAGTAGGAAAGGGAAGAACGGACGATCCTACTCTTCATATACCACACGTTATTAGCATCGATTACATCGACTGATCCTCTCTTTGCATCACAATTATGAAGTGAATACCACACTTGTACGTCGAATTCAACCGAAGAAATGAAAAGTATTTAGATGATAATGGATGTGTGGTTGTTCATTGGGTTGGATTGATATCTTCGTTCGATCGTTCAATTCCTTCTTGATGATGTGACACACACGGATCTTCCCTTCACCCTTCGTCTTCCCTTCTATGTCCATTCAATTCCATGTCCCCGAAAAAGAAAGTGTCAACTGCTTTTATTCGCATTCTCTCAGGACAACATAACCACGTCAAGCATAGCAATGAATAGATTAGGAGAGAGGCTGAAGGAACTCGAATGGGAAGTGTCTACCGGAGAGAATGAGAGTGTTCAGTAGTGAACGGGATTAACCAACTACCAGAATATACTCGGATCCGCGAGGGGCAAAGAATGGAGAGAGAGGGATACTGCTCTGTTATACGACAACGATATTTGTACACGCGATTGATGAGAGATGGAGATGAGGCAGAGGAAGGGAAGGATCATCCCGATGAGGGAACGATCCACGATGGTATTCGAGAAGGAGACAACCAGAGACACTTGGAAATGCAGGATGGACTATGAGAAGGGTAGGTCACTAGGTAGGGGAGGAGGGAACGGAGACTCGTATCGATCGAGAAGGGAAGGGTGGAGGGGAGGGAATCTCACAGGAGAATCAGAGTAGACGCGTTCGAGCAGATATCAGGACACACACAGGAGAGATAGAGAGAGAGAGAGTATCTCTTTCAGTCCATCCTCGATGCATTCCTTCCTCTATGAACTCGATCTCGAATCACTCTCGAAGATGACGTCACGTGAGAATCCCATCGACACACCGTACAATAGAATACAGGGAGGACGTGCAATGGTCGAGGAGAGAAAGAGAGAGGACCCACAAGGGCAGTCACTCAATATCACTCACTCTACATCGACTATCCAACGAACTCCTACTGAGGGACAAAGGAGAGAACTGGGATGAGAAGGGATCGGAACCTCTCGAAGGATATCAATGACAGAAGGAACAGACGCATCGAGACTATAAACGGGATCAGAATCAGTCAAAGAGGAGATTACACGTTGATTTTGAGTGGAGGAAGGAGGAGGTGGGGGAGGGAGGAGGAAGGAGGAGGTGGAGGAGGTGGAGGAGGTGGAGGAGGGAGCACGGGAAGAACAATGCAAGTGAGGAGGATAAAGCTTCGAATGATTGGATTGTGAAGGGGGAAATGCATTGAGGGACTGTCTGAATCGAGTGGAGTTCGAGCGAGAGAAGAACTGTAATGAAGAGAGGAACGACCAGGGATCGAAGGACAACCAGTAGACTATCGATTGTGATACTCAGTGGAAGAAGGAAGGATAGAAGGAAGAGAAGCGATGAGAATGATCTACCGGAAGAAGAGAAGGATACCAGAGGAGAAGGGAGAATGTGGAGGAATGAACCCGGTGATGAAGGTGAGTTGTGAGTAGCACAAGAAGAAGGATGGAGAACCTCGGAAGGAAGAATAAAGAGAGTTGAATGCACGAGGGAGAAGAGAAGGCGGTGAGAGGGAAGGATGAACCCGATGGGGCGAGAGGAGGAGGGAGGAGGAGGGAGGAGGAGGGATGGAGTACCGGAGGGGGGAACGGAGTCCAACCAGACTAACAGAGAACAACCGAGATGAGATGGGTAAAGTAGAATTGGATGAGATAATCCCGTGATGGTGAATTAGAGAGATAGCAGTGGAAGGGAGGGTTTGCACGTCCTATGTATGATTATTGATTGGTCATGAAGTGTGATTGATGGGATGGGAACTCAACGGGACAATTGTCTACGTGAGGAGTCGAGAGGGAGGGGAGGAAGGGAAGACCCGGAGGGTTGAAATGAGGACTGAGAAAAGAGGAGATACTGTAGAGGGCAGAGGGACATTGTACCAGTATGGATGATTGAGGGGAAAATATCCTCTCACTGCATCCAACTATGGTATGACCGAGAAAGTAAAGGATGGGAAGTATGCACGTGATTAGAGTGGGAGGAATACGGTAGCCCGTTCGTATTAAGGGAAGGGGATACTGTACATGTGGGTAGTCAACAGCTGCTAGCGGTATCGATCGATCGAAGGGGACTATGACCAGTGGGAGAGCGAAGCCTGCCTGGGCAATCGGGGGATCGAAAGGAGGAAAGGGGATCTACTCGCGACGAGGGAACGAACAAAGCTAAGAGCACTAGAGGGATTCATTACGGGTTCGAGTTGAGGTATGGAGTGAGATAACGGATGATACGACTTGTAGTGGGAGTAATGTACATTTGGTATCTCTGTCTGACACTACGGTCTCTATTTCTATCGGAAGGGTATGCTGGGTGGACGCGGGATACCGGGAGGATTGGGCTGTGTGTGAACGGGTCTGACTCTGAGTGCGATGAGATTAAAGGGAAATGAGGCAAGTGGATAAGTAATCCAGAGAGTAGTACTGTGTACAATAAATATACAGTGAGTGCTGCGGTCTAGAAGGGGAAGGGAGGAAGACCTCACCATTGAACTACCATTACTACGGACTACAGTACGATAAGGGAGGAGGAGCAGTCTCGAGGGATGGAGGGAAGAGACGCTCGGGGGGAAAGTGCCGTAGCGAGAAGAGAGATCGACAATGGATGAGGGGAATATTAGAGAGAGGGAAACAAGCATTCGAACATTGCGGGCAATCAAACAAACAGGGGCAATACATAGGAATGGCGCTCGAAATCAACAAGAGTATTGAGTGAGAACGATGGAAACTACGAGTACTGGACGAAAGATGGTTTCTGGTGAGATGGTGTGTCTTACTGTGGATGGTGGTGCAGGGAGTGTCTCCTTCTCTCCCTCCTCTGATCTCTCCTTCTCAAGCCTCGATGGGCAGGAGATGGAGGAGATCGCGTGAGGAGAGAGGAGAACAAGAGAGATCAGCCCACACTCGAGAGAAATCACCACACGAGTAGGGAGAATCCTCGAAGGAGAAGGTCGTGTCGACGTGGAAAGAAGACGAGTCGTCGAGGGGCGAAGACCAGTTGGAGCCACTACCAGAGAAGAGAGACCAGGTAGATGACGACGAAGACGACGACTCCATCCAACTCTCCTGAAGGGGCACGATGGAGGGGGGAGGAGGGGGGGGGGGAGTACCTGATGGAGGGAGAGCTTAGGGGATTGCTGTTCCTCGCTGTCCTCCATCCAATGCCAGATAGAGAGAGAGGCATTCTCATCCACTTCCATCTTCTCCTCCTTCTCTTCCCTCTGGAGAGTCTCCTCCGAGAATGCTGCCCAATTCTCTGCCTCACTCGAGCAATTGAGGGGAGACATCAAGGAGGCATACAACTCTTCCTCGTCCAACACATCCAAGTCCTTCTGAAAGAGCGCGACTTAGACTCGAGGGGGGAGGGGAGAGGGACCTGGAGGGTCTTGGCTGCATTGTACACCAATAGATGCTTCCTGAGAGGGACATTGGTCCCTTGTATCTTCGATACGGACAGATCGAGCATCCGACGACGTTCCCTTCTCTCCAACTCCCTCTCCATTGCAGATCGAGTGGAATAACTGAAGGGAGGAAGTAGAGGGGGGAGGGGGAGGGGGGGGTCTCACTTCGATCGAAGAGAAGAGAGAGATTCGAGAGAGGAAGAGAGAGAGGAAGGAAGAGATCGAGCCATTCCGTTCTCCTCCAGATGGGCTCCACTGCAATGGCCACCAATGAGAAGAGTCTCTATCGATCCAGTTGGGAGGAGTACCACTAGTACCGGGTACGGGTCCACAACGGGCCAATTGGGAGGAGTACCACTAGTACCGGGTACGGGTCCACAAAGGGCCAGTTGGGAGGAGTACCACTAGTACCAGGTACGGGTCCACAACGGGCCAGTTGGGAGGAGTACCACTAGTACCGGGTACGGGTCCACAACGGGCCAGTTGGGAGGAGTACCACTAGTACCGGGTACGGGTCCACAACGGGCCAGTTGGGAGGAGTACCACTAGTACCGGGTACGGGTCCACAACGGGCCAGTTGGGAGGAGTACCACTAGTACCGGGTACGGGTCCACAACGGGCCAGCTGGGAGGTATAATTGATGTGAGAGTGCTTCTCCCCTCTCTTCTCTCTCACTATTTGTGGAGTGGACCGGTCTCATCGGGGCGATCAATTCTTTCTCTCTCTCAATGACCAGCCCGACGAACGATCGTCTTTCCCCTCCTTTCTCTCAGTGTACACTCGATAATCCATGAGAAGAAAGAGAAGAAAGGAGAGAGGCAATACAGTGCAAAGAGAGAGAGAGAGGAGAGTGTAAGACTATACCCATACCGTCCACCTTTGATCCCCTTCCTTCTACAGATCACCTCCCTTCCATCGACTATTCCATTTCGATGTTAGTCGTGGCGAACTTACATAGGAATGGGGGCTGAGGAGGGATCCCGATGGCATTCTTGATCGGAGGAGGAGTGGGAAGGAGAGGAGGAAGGAGAGGGGGAGGAGAAGGGAGTCGTCGAGAGACACAAGGACAGCATCACCAGTATTTACACGTCTAATACTGGAAGGATAGAATAGATTAGGGGAATGAAGAGATGAGAGGAGATGAAGGCACAACGAGAGACGGTAATTGATATAATTGAGGGAAGGAGGGAATTATGGGAAAGGAAGAGGAGTCAGAGGATGGGAGAGAGGCTGGTCTCAATGAGGGGAGAAGAGCGATCGAAAGGGGAGGGGCCAGAGGAAGGTCAGGACTGGGTCAGACAAGTCAACACGCACGAAAAGAGTCTGGACAGATGGTCGATCGATTGAATTGAAGAGGGGGAGGAAGAGGAAGTGAAGAAGGGGCTGGGGAGGGAGGAAGGTGAACAAATAGTACAAATGATATGTGCAACGAGAATGGATCGATCGGAGGAGTAAGGAGTGAGAAGGGGGATGAGAGTGAGTAAGGGAAGGAATGAGACTGGTGGACATGAGAAACGATAAGAAAGGAGAAGAGATAGAGAGAGGATCGATGGAGATCAATCGATATTCTTCCTGTCGTATGTTCGCATTCCTACTTCTACTCTCAGTACTATACTTGTATGCCAAGCAGGTTTGTGGGAGGGGAGACGAAGGGTGCTCGCATTTTACAATGGGAGAAGAGAGGGAGGGGGAAGGGGGGCGGGCAAGGGGAGCGAAAGAGCCCACAACGAGAGAAGAGAAGAGTGAATGAGAGAAGGGGAGACTTTTATCCTCTCTTCTCTACATACTATCTCGATTGCTCCTCCTCCCTGTGTCTCTCGGTCCTTCGATCGCCTTCCCCCTCTGGTCTCTCCTATCCTTCCCCACTCTCTCATTCCTTCTCTCTTCACTCTTCATATCTTCTCTCATCGTCTCCTCTCTCTCTCTTCCCTCTACTCTCTCATCCTCCTTCTGCTCGTCTTCTCTCTATTCTTCTCGCAATGTTCGTCACGCGCCCGTCCCTGTAAACAGGGAGAAAGAAGAGAGAAGAAGAGAGGACAGAGAAGTCAGAGAGAGAGAGAGATGGATGAGGGAATAGAGAGAGAAGAGTAGAGTGAGAGAGACTTCGAGTGAGAAAGAGGAAGTAGGGAGAGAAAAGAGGTGGTGAAGGGAGGAGATGGAGAAGGGAGAGAAGGGGAAAGGAAAGAGAGAGAGAGAGGGAGGGGGAGGGGATATCCGAGAATAGAAGGAGAGGTGATCGACGACCTCGACGTGAGTTTCAGAAGGCAGACGATGAGAGGGAAGAGAAGTAGAGATGGAGGGAGAGAGAGAGTGAAGGGAAGGAAGAGAGGGAAGAGGACATCAGAGGAAGGGAGGACTCTTGGAGGGGGGAGGTTATCTGGGGGAGGCTTTATAGAAAGGGAAAGGGTCGAGATTGACAGTGACTGATAGGGAGGAGGGGAGAGCAAGCGAGACTTTCTGACGGTGTCTCTCTCGAAGAGATAACAGGAGAGGAGCTGCCAATCGAGAGGAGAGGAAGGAGATGGAGGAGCAGTTGATGGATGGGGGAGTGATACAGGGGGGAAGGGACGGATACAGGGGAGGAAGGGGGGATACAGGGGAGGAAGGGGGGGGGGGCTTCGATGGATGACGAGGATTCAGATGATTATCTGGTTGTGATGGGAGAGAAGAGAGATTACATCTACCCACTCAGGCGTTATTTCCCTCCATTACAAGAGGGATTGAGCAGATTATCTGACGACGGTTCTGTAACGAATCCCGTGTAACGAAGTCCCCCCCCCTCTCTCTCTCTCTTTCTCATCTGAATGGTCTCTCTCTCTGGTAGTAGTGAGAACAACTTGAGAATTGGATGGAGGCAGCAGAAATGAGATTGCCTCCTCCGCTGTACGAGTTGTTTACAGTGAGGAATGGTAGGTCAAAGAACCCCAGATAGACCATTCCCCCCTTCCTCCTCTGGCAGGTGTGCCATGTGGCGAGGCAATAACGAATGAAGGGAGGAGATATCTCATACAGTGTATAGAGGAGGAGGGAGGGGGTGTCTATCTTCAGGGAGAGATGGCTGCACACCGAGTGGAAGAATATTCATAGGAATCAAGAAAGCGAGTCGATTGTGAGAGTGGAGAGAGGATGCGAGTAAAGAGGAGGAGAACAAATATGACTGTATTCACGAGTTCTCTGGAGAATCCCCTGACCCCTACACTCTTATGGGGCATTGATTCGGTAGACTTCAAATGAAAGCGGAATGGGAAATGGGAAGCATTCATGCAATCCTAAGTAGAGAGAGGGCAGATCTAGGCACCATGCATGGACATTCCCAATGTTCTATTCCCGGCCATAATATTGCCAACTGTATATTTCACTAATCCATCCTCATTTTTTTCTCGATTTGCCTTATGCAATATACCATCTCTAATTAATGATTAAGATTCGTCCAATTTTAACCCGTACAATAAGCAAAGTTTTATAGTTGACCCAACGAACTCAATCAAGCGTACTGTTTGGAATTTTGCCAAAATTGCCAAAACCTTAATTTTTTATGTTTTTCTTTGTTTTTGGCTTGCAAGCTTTATTATACCGCTAAAATATCTTTAATATTGTTTAGAATAGTAATGTCGGAGGTTCTCTCCCTGGAGATCACAAGCAATGCCACCGAATTCCCCTATGAGAAGAAGTTTCCCTCGACCATCACTCTACTCGATCTCAAGGTTCAGTTTTTTCTTTATCTAGCGTTTCGAGCAGTATTTGAAGTATTGAAGAATTCACATTAATACAAATTTGTATGCGAACTATGTTTGGCAAATGTCGATAACGAGTTGTTTTAAAATAATCTGGCCTCTATACAAATTATCACCATTGAAAACTAATATCGTAACGATCCTAATATATTTGAGAAGAAGCTGGAACTGGTAGTTGGTTCCCTTGCGGAGACGATGAAGGTGAGTCATTCGCTCTCACGAGTTATTGTACGGCGAGTGATGAAAAACACGACAATCCGTCATTTCCCGTCCTTTTATTCGAGTTGTTCATGTGACAAAACTCGGACGTCATTCGATGTTCACTTCTCTTACGGAATAACATCCCATTTAATATACTAGAATGAAATTACTAATGAGCATCTGATGATGACGCCAACACGTTATCTCTGTCGAATTGCACATCTGCTTGCGATATCGAATAAAGGGGGTCGTTACATTTGTGAGTCAGAATCTGTGACGTCGTCTGACTATGAGAGGCCAATCCTATTATCGATAATAAAGAAAGCGGGAACTTACGAGAGAAAGAGTCACACTCGCCTCTGCATTTTAATGAACTCATGGTGTACTCAAAATAGATTGATATCATCATTTTCGAGGTTGAGTTACGGAATGCGGAGGGCAACTTCGTTTCTTCTCTCACTGATGATACGAAGACTCTCGGAGCACTCGGAGTCAAGGTATTCCACATCGGCATTCGCCAAATTATGTTATTCGAGTTGTCAATATGGGTTGGGCATTTATTTCGTCCTGGCCATTGGTCTCCATCTACTGTTCTCACAACGGGTGATCTACGACCGACCATTATTTTGACGGGCTGAGACCAGTATCAATTGCGTGTGCATGTGTTAGTGGGGATGGAAGAGAGGAAAAGGACGCCATTTGGAATTGGAGAAGAATTTGTGCCTCCTACGTCGATATGGTGCATGGTTGAGAGAGGAGAGAGAGGAGGGTGGAGTGACGTCCATGGGGGACTGTAATTGCTCGCCCCCTCACTCTTCCTCCCCTGGAGAGTCGATGACGGAGATGACTCTTATTAAACTATGAGTACGAAGTATTTCTAGACTTCCTTTGTAATGGTCTTTTAAGAGGAAGGGCCTAGTAGTAACAAGATTATCTGAAGGATGTGCTAGACTAGGAATGCCTACGAATGGTTAGAGTCACTCCTTCACATTTTTTGTTATCAGGAAATTTCTCCGAATTCTGAAATTCTAACCAACCTTTAGTACAAATTCAGAGCTCTATTTTGTTATATTTTTCTTCTAAAAGTGTGTTAATGGGTGATTGCAGAGTGGCATGCACCTGTATGTCGTCGATTCATCCGGAGCCAACGAGGAGTTGAAGGTGAGTAGATGGAGGACAACTCCCCCCCCCCCCCCCCCCCGTACAAGAGTTATCTTTGATCTCTGCAGGACGGGAGTATGATAGAGAAGTACGAGATGAACGACAAGGAGTACGATAAGCGAGAGAGTCAGTCCATCCTTGATTCTCCATTCAGAGGGGGGATGGCTAGTGGTTGATTAGTGGTCGCTTCTGTTCTCTCTTCCTTCAAGGGGATAGTTTATTCTCGCCACTGAATCATCCAGTCACACGACTCTTCTCTCCTCCCTAAGGAGAGAGGGGAATTAGCGGGACTCACGAGGGGCTTGTAATAACTTCCCCCTCTGTTATTCTCCCACTCCAGTACTCCCACTGGGGGAGGGGGAGGTACTCCGCCTTACATATTTTGAAATACAGTGAATGTAAGACTAGAACATCGTTCGACGTCTGCGCAATCTCGGGAAAGGCATTTTCTCAAGTTGCGGAATCTACAATTCCAGTTGCAAGGCTTATTCCCCCGGAGGCGTTTAGCCATAATCGTATGTGGGAATCGGAGAAAGGGGGAGGGGAGAAAGAAAGGGAGGGAATGTTCTGGAATGGCCAGACGCTGTTAGAAATTCGAAGATAATGAAAAGAAGGAAAGAGGGGATGAACTAAATGTGAGACTGAATAAGGGGCTTTCATGAGTGTCTCCTCTTTGCAGACAGTGTGCGAGCGTGGAAGAAGAAGATTATGGAGGAGAAAGAAATCACAGAAGGAGTTGAGGTGGGCAAAACGAAAATGAAGATACCGCCATTTTTGTCAAAACGATAACTGTTTGTTTATTTCTGGAAATTTTGTAGGTGAAGGAGGATGATGCAGAGGCCAAGGCGGCACAAGGCATTAAGGTACCCAATCGTATCTATTAACAGTCAGTGCCCAGTTTTTTGTATTGCTTCAAATTACATAATGTTGTTCATGATTCGGACATCTAATTTAAGTATGGCACTGAAGTGGAAATGAATGAATTGGCAGGTGGATGATCGATGTGAGATTCGAGTGGCAGGACAGATGACTCGTCGAGGGAGAGTCTCATTCAAGGGAGAGACCAAGTTCAAGGAGGGAATTTGGTGTGGAGTGCAGTACGATGAACCCGTGGGGAAGAACGATGGAAGTGTGCAAGGAGTACGGTGAGTGAGAGTACTGTGCACCATCAGCAGCCACCCCGGAGGGGATCCAGAGGGATGGGATGAATGGTACTCGCTTGCAGCTACTTCGAGTGCATGGACAAATACGGAGGGTTCGTGAGACCGAGCAGTGTCACAGTGGGAGATTTCCCCGAATTGGCCATCGATGATGACATGAATGAGATCTAAGAATTGTATACGACCACGAAAGATTCAATCGGTCGTATACTATCCTTCCTTTTAATCCGAATGCTTGTCTAAATGTAAGTTGCAGTCATATATCTATAACTTTCGTATTCATGCTCTACGATCTCAAGTTGTGACTGGCTATCGTGTGATTATCTTATTACAAGTTGGCGATCTTCCAATGCTTTGACTAGCTAAGTAAATATCTTCTAATGTTGTGTAAATTGGATTGTATTGCTTTTATTTCACTTTAACGTAACTTTTAAACAAAACTAACAAATTTAAAAAAAAAAACACGGTTCTCCTATCTAATTCACGAGGATCTGCGGATAGTTGTCTACATGATATATCATTGTATGATATTCTTCTTTCCGGCAGAGATCTTCTTGGGGTCTCTCTTCTCCATCTCCTTGAGACTTCCCTGCGCATTCTCTTTCCCTCCCCTCCATCTCCCCTCACGTACCGGGTAGACCTTCGGTCGAGTGGTGCTGTCGATCGACTGGATGACATAGGAGAGGAGAGAAGCCTGCACTCCCAGATTGCAGATGGTGACGATGGGAGAATCACCAGGGGGAATCCCTGCCATTGGCCACTCTTAGTCTCCTTCTAATTACAGACCCTCCCCCCATCAAACACATCGTGGATTCATCATAGTGCTCTTTCCAATGAGTAATATTTATAAAACTAGGGAAAATTGTACCTTTCTTGATTTCGGATTCGCTCTTAAGAAGTCCCTCCCGATTGACGAGTTCAGCGGAGGGCATACTCGTGAAACCGGGAATGTGGGTAGCCGGCACTGAATAGCAACCACAGAATAGGGTTCGGACACATCAGAATAACTTATAATTTTTCTCGACAGAGTTAATGTGATATAGATGGATACATCTAACGTTTGAAAATGGCCTGGTATGATTCGAAATATTTCAGGCTTAATTGTTCAGTTTTTGGAGGTGTACCGTAGGGATCGAGTCCGGAGTCTTCCGTCCCTTCGAATTGACCACGAACACGAGCATCCAAGAATCGAGTCTGAATAACAGAGCATTGTCATTTATCAGACCTATGCTGCCACTTCTTCCGGCACACAACAGTTAATTGGAGGGGGAGAGAATGCTTGCTATTGTATGCATGTCCATATCCATGTTAATGTAATACAGATGTGTCAGGGGATGTTAGTCGAAGGAAAAATATTGTAAGAATAATTCTACGCAAAATTTCAACGGTGGATAAGTTCATAAACTATTAATCTAAATTTGAGATACCTGATCGATTTTCTCGATGAATTCCTTTCCATCAGCATCTTTCTCTTCCAATTCATCGAAAGTAATATTGAAGTCAGAGATACGATCCACAGCTGACCAATTCCCTTTCTGCAATATCGGATTAATCACGCCTAATTTCTAATCGTCATTTAATTACGTATTTAAAGTTTCCCAACACCCATGAAAATAATTTGAACTGGTGGGAATGCCCTGAACAACATAAAACGAGCGAGAGAGTGTGTAAAAGGGAGAGAGCGGGCGTGATCAGGCAACTCAGACTGAAACGTTGCGGCTCTACGTTGTTACAAATATTGATTTTTTATTACTTTCATTATTCCAGTTTAACTGATTAGAACCCGTTCTACTACATTGTTAAATAATATAGAAAGGCATTTTCAAGAGTGTTGGGTAACTTTAACAACGACCAATATAAAAAGTGCAAACCGGGAGCTGAACTGGCTGATTACAAAGCTCAAATTTGTTCTTCGACCAGTACTCGATTCCACCGTCCAGGAGGGACAACTTATCCTGTCCGTACGACTGAAAGGATTGGAGTTATGTGCATATAGGGACTGGAAATGAAGTAGGTACATCCGAATGAGCAAGTGTTACCTTGAGGATCCAAGCGATCTTGCCTGCGAAGAGCATCCCTCCCTGAGGTCCTCGTCCGTACACGATTATGTGCTCGTCCCTTAATATCACCCATTTAAATAAATGATATCATCAACAGCAATTCATGTTAGCTAATCTTTAAAAAATAAAAGTATACATACTTATGCACTCCCAAAAGCTGGATGTACTGCTCGAAGATGTCTGCGGGATAGTAGTTGAATCGGACGAATCTCGATGGGAAAGTAGCGATTCCCGGATTACAATGCACTGCTCCAGGGATGTGAGAAGAGGCATACGTAGTGTAGGCACTCAAACGAAGAACAATTATTGGGGTGCATAGTCATAAAGAATGCTACCGAGATCCAGCAGCGACCAAATCAGGGAACTTCCCGTAGCTTTCCTCTCTGAATAGTCTATAGTCTGGAGGCTGTGTGGGAAAAAATGTGCAGTCGAAGAGACGAATACCCTCCTGTAGCATGGGTTGTACGAACGAAAAATTGAATATTTGGAAACCTTGTTAATCGCTCCAGAAGAAACAAGAGAACGAAGAGTCTTGGCGTCGATAATCTTCTTAAGAGCACTAGTCATCTTCTGCAATTAAACAATGTAAATAAGCGAAACCGGTAGATAACCACCCCTCAAACTAAAAAAAACTAAACATTTCACGGTCTTGATAGACTGCCAAATAGGTAAAAGTTTGAAGATTTTCTTACAGTTCAAGACTGATCGAGTAATGACTTTTTTTGTAAAAATTTTTATATCGATTGAGCTCGGCCCGTAATACGGTCTCAATTGAGATGCCTGGGAGAAGAACAATGCATCATGATCTTAAGAGATCTTAAATTAAAATATAATCTGAACAACATGACATGTGGTAAGTAGAAGTACGTACTATCTACAGCATGAGCCCACAAATATATTGGGAAAACGTATCCACGTAAAATGTGCATTCAAGATTAATTTCAAGTCACCTAACGTCCGAAATCCTTTAAAGAAAAGGAAACACTGCTTCATGTTCCCTTATATACGATCGATACGATGACAATTCTTTAGATGTGTTTCGTACTGTGACGTTGTGGCCAACGTGCTTTTCTAGAGAACCGTTCGCAATATCACCCCTCCTCCCCTACTCATCTTTCTCGTGGGTTAATCGTGGTCATCGTTCTTTTATTTGTTTACACATAAAATTCATTGATTTAGAAAGTACTTTTCTCTTCATTTTTTGTCCTTGTTTTGCTGTTTATGAGTCTTGACGAGAGTCTTCACATCTCGTCGATGCAGGATGGAGTCCTGAGAGGGGATTCTCACTTATCGGGGGGGGGGGGGGGGGTCTCACCTTAGTGAGTGCCTCGATGGCTGCAGTGGCTACAGCCTCTTGTCGTCGTTGTTGAAGTGCCTCCCTGTACTGCACTGAAAGACGTCCATTACATTCCCATCTCTCCCATCTGAAGACGTACTCGAATGAATGATGAGAAGGCCTCCCCAAGCTATACTCCAGAACCAACCCACGAAGAGGAAGGTTATCGTGAAGAACTGAGCTATTCCTACGAGGAAATTAACCACCAGAGTTACCAATTTACGGCCTTCCTGAGCAAGGAAAGAGAGTCGATGGAATACATATCTTAAGACGAATGAGAGATGAACCTTCATGTTGATACGAGGCTGTCCCATACATAATGCCAAGAAACCAGAGAGAATGGTCCCTAAGTTGATTGGCGACGTGTTGAATGTGAGGGGGGGGGCAAACCAGATCCGGGGATGAGGATGTTGAGAAGGAGACAGAGGAGAGCGACTGGAACGGGCAGGAAAGGAATCGCCTCGTGCATTACTGTGATGTCGTTAGTGGGGAGATGAACCTAGGAAGAGGGAGTAGAAGGGACCATCCAATCATCTACTTTGTCCCCATTCTTCGTCTCTTTTACTGCGTGCGCCTCCTCCTGTGCTTGCAAGACGATTCCAGGGATGTTGAATCCAGGGCCCTCAATCGATAGTCCCTCTGTCCATTATCTTCAATCTAACTTCTGGTTTTGATTGAAGGATTCCTTCGCTTCGGCCGTATTCGATGATACGAGGCATTGATTTGATGATCATTTTCCATCCCCTCACTTTCTCAGCTGGAATGGAAAGTGTGGATTGGAAGTTGAGGAAACAACTTACTGGACAAAATATTGGACACTCCTTCGGTCACATTCTGAATCATTGCTCACGGTAACAGAGCTATTTACAGTTGTATTATTGAATTCCTAATTCCGTAAATTGGGTCAAAATAGTAGTATGGAGGGGTAACAATATAGGAGGGAGTAGATCCGTAGTACTTCTTCTCTCTTTTCTCCCCTCAACGGGGTCTCTCTCCCGTGTAATTGCTGGCCCATACGAGGGATTTGAAGGAACCAATGGAGTGTGTGGCCCGTATTCTGTTCACACAGTTTTCATCAGCGAAGTAATCACATATAGAAGAGAGACATATCCCTCTGCTTATCTCTCTAGCAATCACGACTCTCTCGTGAGGGACATTTGAGAACTTGCTAATGAACGATGAAGATCCTCTCTGCCCTCTTCTTCTTCTTCTTCTTCTTCTTCTTCTTCACGCTTGCACACATTATCGATTCTTTCCCCTTTTCGCAACCTTGTCTGCACTATCGAGTAAACTATCGATTGAGGTGCATGGGAGAGGATGAAGAAGGTTAAGCTTAGCAAGATCCTTAGCTACCTTGATGAGCTTCTCCTTGCAGAAGTGGTTAAACCCGGGGAACCTTCGGCATTCGCACGTTCCGGATTCTATGACAGACTGTTCAGAAAGATGAATACAGTTGGTCAGAAGATTTCATTTTGCTAAGCCATCCTTTAATATTTCCGATAAATTTGATTGTTCAGGATATGACAATGGATACTGGAGATATCCCACCCTTGGATACAATGCTAATTTACCAGCCGACGGGCCATATCGGGTGTACAGATACGGTAACTGGTGAAGACATGTATCAATACATATATTCACTGATAAAAATTTGCATGCATTGTGATAAGATCATTGATAAACGTTTTTTTTCTTTTAATTGTATAAACCTCCGGAATTACGGATACAAAAAGAAAATAAAATTCAATTAATTACACAATAAAATCATCAAATAAGATCATTTTTCGACGTCTCATCGATGATCATCACATCATGTACTTAAAGTTACCCAACAAGGACGAAACCCTGATCTCACCCTGATCCCGTCGCGTGTACGAGAGAGTATGCAAAAGTGAGAGAGCGCGGGATTACGCTGGTAATTTCCGGCTTTCCTTTGAGGCTATTATTGATTTTAGGATTTTTGTATATTCATTCTATACTAATTCAACCATCGGCTATTCGATGGAGGACAAAAAATAATGGGTCAATTTCGTCCTTGTTGGGTAACTTCAACATTCTATTGAGGCCGCGACCGATCGTAGGGGTACCATGAAAACTTTTGAATTCTTCTAAATCATATTTTTTCTGTTGCCGTTAGGGCAATCGGATATGAGGAATAATTCTAGAATATTACTTAACAGTGAAATTCTACAAATAAACAAATCAAAAATTGCTTTCAAATTTGAATTTGCGCCGGGAGTGATATTTACCACCAGCCATTATCTGCCTTTTTCCGGATCTAAATGTTGATTTTCCGGTTTTGTGCCCCCTGGACCGGCTGTTCAAAATTTGAGGTTAGAGACCCGATTTAATCGCGAATAATCGCGAATAGATCGCGAATCGAATAGAAATCTCCGACCTTAGATTAGTAGTTTCGTACTTTAATGCTGTTTAATATATATATTGCGCGGTTACGTGTGCTGTTTGTTCTGTGATTTATCTTTCCGTTTATTGTTTTCGCATGTCTCACTGGTACAGCTCATGATAATATGGGCATTTCCTAGATTTCACAATGGATCCACTTATGGTGTTGCAAGACTATGTTGCGGGCCGGCGTTCCCGTCGTGATATTACCACGGTTTGTTACTTCCCACTTCGTGTATCGTTGACATATCGACTTCGTCATCCTTATATTCTAAAATCCCGTATAGTTAGGGACCGCGGAGGCCCGTCCTTTCTGCCGTCCATCACTTTTTTAGTGGTGTAGCGACTACCGTATTTTTGACCTAGTGTAGCGCTGTGCCATGAAGTTTTTTGTCAGTTTTTAATATCGATTTTTTGGCTTGTATAACTTGTTTGATAATTTTTTTGCTCTCGTATCGATAGTACAGCTTATTTTGCATTGATTTTCGACTGGTTCAACCTGCGCATGACAGACACGCCATTTCTACAGGGGTTCGCAAATTTTCGTACACTTTCGAAAGTTACAAATTTGCGTTTTTCTCGTATAATCGGCGTGTCCCCTCAAATCTGTTTATATATTTGAATAGAGCAACTCTTTCTAGACACTGGGTTAGCATAGATCATGCCCAATTTTTCTTCGTACGGGTTCTGTGACTGTATTTATACCGAGAGTTTCCACTTTTCACGGTTTTTTCCTTTTTTGTTTGGATTTTCGCGTGTCCCCTCTAAGTTTTTTTATATATCTGAACAGAGAAACTCTTTCTAGACACTGTATAAGTATAGGTCATGTCCAATTTTTCTTCGTACGGGTTCTGCGATTGAATTTATCACATAGTTAACTACTTCGTCATAGATTAGATTATTCATCTGTTCACTTCTGATAAACATTATTTTCCGGCCAAAAATGAGTTCAGAAGCAAGCACCCGCTCTTTAAAGTAATAAAACATAAATAAATAAGAACAAAAAATGTTGCGAAAGTCTGTGTAAAGATATGTCTTATGATGCGCTCCAACTCTAATTTGTATACGGTAGTCAAGTGGACCAAAGCGAAATTTTAAAGGTGTCGGTATTTGCTTAAATTGATTTATTTTTTTTGTTGGTATTTTCACTTCTAAACGTTTCGCCATGTCCGATAGCGTAGGTTCATACCGCGAAAGTACTTTTATGAAACTTTTTAAATATAGCTGCCGCGGTCCCTACGTATAGTGCCTATTTTGAAGTGTTGCGAAATCTATCAAGGATGTTCCAAACCATGAATGAACATTATAAATCGATTAGTTTTATTGTTCAGGAGAAGGGCTCTTTCGTTATCTTTGATGATGTTGCATATGCTAAAGATGCGAAGACTTCACTCTATCAGTATGGTAAAGTAAGTAGCCATTGTATATTAATTTTATATGTTTTTCCTTTGGTTACTGTGACAACGGAAAGCGTAGTCCGTGGTGTGGTGGCGAGATTTAGTAAATTTGTCTTTAAATATACGCGGAACGTTTTCTCCTCCGCGTTCCGCGTATATTTATAATCAAATGTACAAAACCTCGCTTCCACACCACGGACTACGCTTTCTGTTGCCACAATACCTCTGATGATCACATTCAGACGTCTGTCTTCTATACGCTTGAGTCAATCTTGTATTTGTGGGATAATCGCAACCTGCAACACGCAATCTACGTCAGAAATGCGTCCGGAGCAGGAATCATGGCTGTTACAAGAGCCGATCGGTTTGTAGTTCCCAAATTCTTACTTGTGAAAGTCAAGTGTAAACATAGTTGAATTGCAGTCGTGAGATGTTGGAGTTTCTGCGAAGTGAACGTAGCGAGCTTCCCTCAAATCACGACCCTCTCGCTCCTCTCTCCTCCACTATTCCCCTTTCCATCTTCGCTGATCTGGAAGGACCCGAGAGGAAGAAGCAGAAGCTCGATCCATCTGCTCTCAAAGCGTAAGTACTTTCCATTCTCATATACTTTTTTCTTCGGGAAGATTCAAGACTAAATGCGCATGGCAATGCATAGATGTGTGGAGGCATTTGTTTTTGCAGTCCACGGATTGACCATCTTCTCAACGACGGCCCTTCGATGCAAACTCAGCAAGATGCAGGAGAATTGCGGGATCTCAATGAACAGCTCACGGCTGATAAAGTGTGTTTTTCGTTACTTATTTTGAAATATATCTTTTATACATTCATAATTCTTTAAATTTCAGATCGCCGCACTGCGAATGAAGCGAAAGAACAACCAGAGAAAGAACATCACGCAGACGCTCGACGAAGGGTACGACACTCATTATTAAACTTATTTAAAGAGACGTTGTTTATGAAATTGAATGTTTCCAGTGATCTTGCTTCGGGAGACACGTCAATGCAGGTGGATAGAGGAGATCTCAGGTTAGCACCCACGAACTTTTATTGATATTGACGACGTTTGGTGCTCGTCCTCGTAAGTTCCAAACCACGGGTATTTCTCCCTCATTCTCTCCTTGTTCACTTCAGAGATCGCGAGCGATCGTGGCGAACTCGTGAGAATTGTCTAGAGGCTGCAACTAAGAGTTTCGCCTCCGTCCTCACTCTTCTCTCTGGAATAAAGGTATCCACCCACTTACAAACTTTAAATTTCCTTTTTTACATACTTTAAACTTTAAATGTGTGGGAAAATGAAAATGTAAGAGAAATGCGTAAGTCACGATAATTTGTTGGATATGACATTAGTGTATAGCCATTGTTGAGACCCGTGAGGATGCTCAATCCCGTGGGAAGACGAACTCTTCCTCCTCGAGTGCTCCCAGAAATGCGACAGAAGCTGCACGAGCTGCAGCTGCTGCAAGAAGCAAACCATCGGGATATTCGAGATACGATCAGGAACAGTTCGCTCAAGGTAAGCTGCTCCTTCCTATCGAAATTCAAATGGTGTAGTTAGATGTAGTTAAATGGACGGGTGTTGTGAGTGGTGAATGAGTTGCTCCTTCAATTACAGGAGAGGCGGCTGAATTCGGAGTGGACGCAGCTCAGGCCACCTTCGTGGGTACTTCCCTCAATCTCTCTCGAGTGGGCACTACTCCTGCCACACCTGCCACCCCTGCTAGTATGCACTTTTATTATATTATTTATGAAATGTCTCGTTATTTTTGTTTGCAATTAGTCAAATGCAATTATTTCGTGTGTCCTATGTTGTGGTGGTCGATAACTGTCCTACTGTAGACAAGCCATCAGTGTCGACTCCCTCGATGAGAACTCCCGTCACTCCAATGAGAACCACGCAGGCGATTCCCACTCCTGACAGGTTTCCATTTTATGTTTCATAGACAAGCTCTAATGTCGCGTGCACCCATGAACCTCTCTTTCTTATGCATCCAACGCTTTTCGTATCTTCTAGAATCCCATATATTTCTTGATGTTGTTCTCATCAACTATTCTAATTGTTTATATGATCTGTTTCCCTTTGAGCAACAAATCGGGGAAACGCCAGTCGCGAACTCCGATTATAATCATCCCTGCTGGTACTTCTGCCTCTCTTATCACCATGTACAACGCCAAGGATATCCTGCAGGTGATGCATATGTTGTTGCTGTTGAAATCACGTATAGATTGATCCCATTATTTATCTTTCTTAGTTCCTTTCTTCTTTAATGTGACTCATATTGTTGCAGGACATGCGTTTCGTGACGACAGACGAGAAGAAAGCAGTGGGTGTGAGGAGGGAGAACGAGTGTCTCATCCAGAGAAGGAAGGGAGAAGTCACCGTTCCCTATCGGCCAGTTCACTTTCAATCATTCATTTGCCATTGCATAATTGATCATCTTATGGTATTTCAGTGTTGTTGACAATCCGATGAAATTGACAGCGGAGGAATGGGATCGAGTCGTCGCTGTTTTCGCTATGGTTTCTTTGCTTTCATTTTTATTTTTATTCTACTAATATTATTTTAGGGCTATTTTTTACTGTACCTCTAACTAAAGGAGTTTGATATTGTAATTGCAGGGTCCTGCGTGGCAGTTCAAGGGATGGCAGTGGAATGGAAATCCCGTCGACATCTTTTCCCACATAGCGGCTTTCCATGTGACGTACGACGACATGAAGGTACTTGTACTATTTTTGTTAGTATACGTTTGCTTTCTCGAGGTTAGTGCTCACACAATGGCAGTTACTTATGTCTCCCAATACGTTGTATTCATATTGCAGGTTGATCCTAATATTGCTAAATGGAGTGTCACTGTGATCCAGCTGAACAGAACGAAGAGACATCTCGATAAGGTTGGGACACTTGCATTTATATTGCTACTAGTTGATCTTAGAATCGCAAGCTCTGCAGTCTAGTTATAAATTCCTCTGCAGGCTCGTATCGTCAAGTTCTGGGATGTCCTGGACCGACACATTGTGAAGACCAAACCCTATCTCAGATACTAATAAATTCATGATTTGCTACATTTTTTGCGAATATTTGCTCGTACATTTGTTTATTCATTTTCATTTATCGAACCTAGTCCACGTTTATACTCATTTTGTGCGCAAAAATTTGTCAGTTTTCCACATCAGATGATGGTACGTTTGAGCACTCTCGGTTTCAATAAGATAAATCGTTGATTTTGACAAGTGTTACCTCGTGAGTAAGAGATGTCTTTCGATCTACCAGCCACTAAAGTGGATACTTCTCCAATTCTCAGAGTTAGTGTCCAGTTCTGCGAATGTTGTGTATGAAGTTAATATTACCGATATGAAATGCAATCGAAAAAATTATTTAAAAAAATTAATAATGAAAATTAATGGGCGATTCGCAACGTTTCAAAACATGTTTAAATTTAGAAAAAAAACACGTTGAAACGCGTTGGGTTGTATTTTTTCATGCTTTTGTTTTAGCGATTTACTCGTAAGTTTAAATAGTCGTCTCCCGAGTTTTGTTTTTGGGCTTTCCTCGAATGTCTTCCGCTCCACGTCGCTCACTTCGGCTGCGAAATGTTAATCTGCAACAAGATGAAAGGGAAGAGACAGAGGTGGGTGTCGAGTCTTCGTCCTTCCAATTCTCGATCAACTGGTACTTGGCAGGTCAAGCGGAAGACTGCCCCTCCCAAACGGAGTGCAGCTATCGATGTGAATGCTGCTGAGAGTGAGAACACGGAGAAGAAGAAGATGAAGAAGGATGGGGAAGAGAAGAAGGAAGAAGAGCCTGAATCTGAAGGATCTGATGAAGGTGACTGCCAGATTCGAAATCGATTTATTTGTGGACAATACTTCGAGAATATGACTATGAATATGTTATGTTAGTAATTAATCGGTCTAGTCAATTGCAGAAATGGCGGAGGTGGAGATTGCCCTGCCTGCCAAACCATCTCAATTGCACGGGCAATCAGTGAAGAATCCAAGTACTCCTGAGATCACTCCATTCTCATCTTCAATACTGTTTTGATCTTTCAGCAACTGCTTCGCTGGTGACTCGTCCCAAGCGGAAATGTTCAGTGGTTGCAGCCGAAGTATTCAAGGTATTCTATTCTCATGGTGGAGCGAGGAACTATCGTGAAGGGAATAGCTCCCCTCATTCAGAAAATGGCCAGTAACGATGAAAATTCTGATTCTGATGATCATTTCGACATCGATAAGGAGATGGAAATAGTGAAAGAGAGGAAGAAAAAGGAACAAGGAAATGAAAATGGTGAGAAGGAGTGAAGTAGATGTCGTGATACTACTATTACCAGCACGTTCTTCTATGCCCAATCAAAAGAAGATGAAGGGAGGGAAAAGTGCTGTGAGTAAGGTGAGATATAATTCCGTGTCCATATTCTGAAATGAAATTTATTGCATAGGCACCACCTAAGAGGAATAAGATGAAGACTGTCGATTCGATTACTGAGGAGGAAGAAGAAGATCTGAAACCGAAAAAGAATGATACTGGAAAGGCTGGTGAGAGGACTTCTTCCAAATGCTAACGACTCATTACTATTCTAAGTATTTCGCTTGTCTTTAAATTACTAATGTGTATGATTGAGTGGCGAATGGGTGGAAAGGGGCGAAGATGCAGAGACCTCCCTCGTTGGATAGACCCTCCCAGAAAGTGAAGCTACTCTTGGATAGGAAGTACCAAGTGGATAGGGACGAGTACGTTTACTCTCGTTTGATGACTTATTCCAGTTGATTGGTTGAACAATGTCTGATGGTGATTAAGTAACTGGACGAATAAGAAGAGTGTTGAGGATGATCGGATGGGAGAAGCGAGCAGTGCACATGACGAAAGAGTTGCGGAAGTTGGAGAGTGATACGATGCACCAATCAGGAAGACAGAAGGAAATCATGGACAGAGTATGGCGATTTGTCGAGAGATGCCTCAAGGTTAATTTGTAGTGTTATAGTTAGAAACATTTTTGAATTAATGAATAATGGGAAGTTGAATTTGAATTTGAAGGATCGTACGAGTGCAATGGGAGATGAAGAGGCAGTGAGAGAGTGCGGAGTACTGCAGGGGGAATTCGATGAATGGGAGAGGAAGAAGAAGATGACCATCACTCAGAGGATCAAGGAAAGGCATTGTTACTAGGAAATGGAGAAGATGGAGAAGGGAGGAATGAAAGAAACGACGGCCATATCTACTGTACACAGAGCATTGCAGGAAAAGGTGGAGAGTGAGAAGAAGGCGTTGGAGGCAGAGGATAGCGATGATAATGAGGACGAGGATGAATGGGAGGACATGGAGGTACCCCTCAGGATCCACTTACTTTAAAAGAAATGAGGTGTGAATTGTGTAGTTGATGAAGTAGGGGCAGAATTGAGATAGTAGTGAATGGTGTCACTCAGACGGTCGACGGAGAGGGAGTTGTGAAGACTGTGCAAGTGCATGTAGAGAATGAAGAGAAGACGATGGATTGGAAGTGTAGGTATGGCGTCGACTGGACCAAGTAGGATAGAGACTAGAGACTTCCCTGAGGGATTCCATTCCAGATGGCTGAAACAAGAAGTGAATCGCACGATGAGAACTCGCTACGAGAACAGCCATAAGGTGCACTGAAGAGAGTAGGATGGAGGGGAGAGATACCTTGCAGACGCATCTTCTCTCCTTCTTGGCCCATCTGAGACATCTCGCTGCCATGGGTAGGGAATGGGAGTGAGTGAGAGGGAAATGGAGGATCACAGCTCTGTCGACCACTTCGAAACACGGGGAAGTTCCCATGGCGGCCATTGCTCTGTCCATGATTCCTCCTCCGAAGAAGAAGAAGGACAAGGGAAGGGAGAGGGAGAGGAAAGAACTGATTGAATGGTGGTGGAAGGAATTCGAGGTTAGTCAGGGGAATGGCCAAGGAAGAGGGAGGGAGTAGTCATTGAATCATCTTGAGGACAGTGAGAGACTGGTGAATAATCGCAGCTGGCCGAATCTCTCCGATCCAGTCAGTCTTCCCTTCTCTTCCCTTGATTCATCATTCCATGTGCAGATGTACGAGGAAGAAGAGGGAGAGGAAGGAAGTGAGGAGGAAAGAATGAGTGAGAGAATGATGAAGAGGAGGTACACCAATCACAAGGAGGCTGCACTCGTGAGGAATACTATAATTATAGATTGATTCATTAATTACTGTCGATCAGTGTCTAATTAGAGTGCCTTAAGATGTTCTTCTCTCTTGCATCCGCAGCTGGCTTCATCGTTCGCATTGTGTGCAGATGCCGAGTTGTGTCGAAGAAAGTTCCCGAGGTTAGGGGAGATACTCAGCTGATTTGCCCACTTCGAGAGAGAGGGAGGGATAATGAAAATGTATCTTATGACGTTATCCTCAATTGCAGCCTCCAGTAGTTGAGAAGAAGAAGAAGAAGAAGAATGGAGAGAAGGAAGAGAAGGAACCGACGAAGAAGAGGAATAAAGAGTGGGGGTTCTTATTGTGACCCCCTTGAGTGCTTGCACCTCCGAATTCTGCGAATGATCTGATCCCTCTTATCGAGAGTGGTACTTCTTTCTTCCATTAATCTTCTCTCCTTCCAGACCATCTGAACAGTCTCGTAATCATCCCATTGTCGACTACTGGATTGAATTGTGGGATGAAGGAAAGAAATCGTGGATGAGTCAGTTTCAATTCGGATTAGGATGCAACTAGTCCTACTATTGATGTGATTGATCTTTTTTAAAACTAACAGTTTCTGGCCGACCCTTCCATTCTGTGAGCTACAAGTTCATAGTTACTCTTCGCGGCTAATTATCGTCTTCGCCTTCTCAGTTTTAAAAGTCCCCTCAAAAGACCTTCATGATATTTCGAATTATAAAATCCCATTAATTGTCGCGTTCAGCAATCAATGCTATTCGTCCTCTGCCATCTCTCAAAAAAGACGATGAAGAGGAGGAAGAAGGGTGAGACCATTACGTCCAATATTTTCGAACAAGATCTCAGCTTCGCCATGCGATATTTCAGTTTCCGATACTCTGAGCCACTGAATGCGTGCATGGAGAAGGATGGACTGGTACTGTACATGCTCGCTATCGATAACGGTCAGTCTAAATTCTTCTTCTTTTTCTGCTTTCAAATGAAAATATAAATTAACTATGCAAATGGTTTACTTTAAGAATTCGGTATCCGAGATGTTTCTGCTCGTTACATCCACTCTCAGAATTTCGTAGCAAAGGAATTCCGAAATCGTCGAGCGAATCAGGAATGGCTGAATGAACTATGGGAGATGGAGGTAGGGAATGATCTCTCCCCCTCTAAGGAGACTTCCTTCCATTCTCAGCCGTGGCGTGCTCACTCCATCAGATGCCGCATCGAAGATGACGACTGGATGTCATCGTTGAAGGTCGAATTGCCCAAGTTGGTGGGGCAGTACAAAGACCATCCATTGTGAGTAGCACTCCTCTTATCTTCCCTCTTTCGTAGTTGAAGCTGAAATGTAGCTAATATTGCATTGGAGGTACGTCCTGGACAAGGATGTACTCAAGATGCAGAGAATATTCCCCTATGATGTAGAGGCAGTGGGAGAGATCAGAGGATATAAGGTTATCTCTACCCCCTCTCTCTCCCTCTCTCTCTTCTATGATACAGTCTAATACTTCTCTTTCGCAGATCTACAGTCGCAAGTACCTCCGTCCCACTAACACAGCCAAGTGGTACGAGAAGATGGGGAGACAAGTGAGGGTGAGTGAGGGGGGAGGGGGAGAGAGAGGGGGAGGGGGGGGGGGAGAAGGAGGGAGAGTTGCAGGAGGACGAGCCTCCAGTGGGGGAGAAGAAGCTGACGAATCCGATGACGGGGGAGAGTGTGATGCAGGGACTCTTCGGATACTGGCAGACTGATGCATGGGATGCAGGAGAAGTCGTCGATGTGAGACCATCTCAGAGAGCACGACCATACCCATGACCAACTCATTCTGTCTCCTCGAAATCTTGCATTTACTTGTTTGATCCGACTGTTTCTGTATATTGGGAAGGAGTGCCTGGATGTGGTCCTCGTAGATTGTGGAGACTGGAAATATTGAATTGCAGGGTCGAGTGCCTCGAAACGAGTTCGACAACATTTACATGTACCAGCCGAAGGAGATGTGTCCCAAGGGAGGAATCTACATTATTCCGAAGGGATTGCAGAGGGTGAATCATGGGAAGAGGAGAGAGAATAAATGGTGGAAGTTGAGGTTGCACTCGAACGGGGAAAGGATTTCGTGGAAGCAGTGATCGGATGGACGTACAAGGGAGGAAACATCGTCCCCATGTATCCATCTATTTCATTGCTATTGGTTGATGCCAATTGAATGATTATGTAATAGAAAGAAAACCCTTTTCAGCATTCAAGGTGCAGTGTTCGTGAAGGAAGATATTCCCGAGTTGGTTGGGGCATGGAAGGAATGTGAGAAGAGATGGAAGGAGGAGGAGAAGAAGGTTGGCAGTTTGATGAGAGAGGGAATGGGGGGGAGGGAGGGAATGATGATTGCAGATTCGATCGGAACGATCTCTCGCTGCATGGAAGAAGTTGATCAAGGGAATGCTCAGATTGGCTGCAATGAGGAAGGAATTCGAACCAATGGAGAACAAGAAGAAGAAGGGAACGGTCAGAATGCATCCCATCCATTATTGTCTATTCCACTAATAAGGGAGAGTGGGATTCATCCGATGGCAAATATTGAGTGATCTTGCACGATGCTAATTGATTGGTTGGATGCAGAGACTGGAGGACGAGGCAGTGCGAGCAGAGGAGGAAGCAGCCTGGCCACAGCAGAGATACGGGGCAGACATGTTCCAATGATCGCCCCCCCCCCTCCATCAATGTAGCACTACTTTTGCTAATTTGAATTGCGCATATCCTGCAATTTTTGTATTTTTCTCTGTTGACCTCACTTGCTATTTCTATAATCATATCCTCTTTGAAACCTCTCGGTTGCATCTCAGAAGTTGTACTTGTTTGCTAAATGTGAATCCCAGTTTTAATTGATACCTCATTTCATGGATCTCACAATCATATAATTAAATATTTTCTGTAGCCCGATAAATTAATTTTGATCAATTTTTTTTTGTAATGGTCGTTAGTGTGTATTTGTTCTACCGTATCGTATCTCGCCTAGGAACGGTCATTGCGTCGAATCCTTTATAAAATGCGTATCAGTTGCATTTTTCTCCCCGAGTGTCATATGGCACTGAGAGGAAGACGGTGAAGAGAGAAGATATGGGTACGAGAATTCATGGATGTTATTCAATTAAGAGTGATGTTCCAGCTATCGAATTGAGAGTGGAGGAGAGACTAATCGTGTACACGGATGGATCGAAACGAGCCCATCGAGCTGGAATCGGAATCTTCTTCGGAGATGATCACCCTCTCAATTCAAGCATTCCTTTGGATGGTTAGTCATTTGATTAGTATATTATATATTATTATACATGACTTTATTATACATGGCTATCATTGAATCTTCGTAGTGGTGGATTCTGGAACGGCAGAGATCATAGCAGTCCATACTGCTCTCGTGATGATTTGGAGCTGGAAGATGTACAAGTTGGTCCTTTCTCCTCCTCCCATTGCACAACCAGTCCCTTCAGATGTCAAGATGTTGTAGTTCGAACCGACTACATGGGAGTGATTGACGCGATGCAAGGGAGGACGAGAAGAGCTGGAAGACACGCTGAGCTGTACGACAACCTGAGGAAAGTGGCTGAGAGGTATCATGGAAATATAAATAAAGTCCAGAATTTGGTTGGTACAGATTCCCATCTGTCACTTTCGAGTACGTGCGTGGACACAGTGGAGTGAAGGGAAACGAAATGGCAGACATGATAGCCAAAGCAGCTAGTGGTGCAGTGAAGAAGAAGACTGAATGGAAGAGAGAACTGGAAGAGAAGGAGAGAGGTATCAGAGGGAAAGAGGGACTAGTTAGGCAATGGAATCTCTCAGTAATCATCTACGAAGAGGAAGAGAGAAGGAAAGGATCTAACAAAGGAAATGGTAAGGGGGGAGATTGGCATTCCTAATCTTTTTCTTCTTTTTCAGAGTCCACTGTACCATCGATTTCAATGCAGGGAATCGAAAATAATAATGGAATCATGGTAGGATGAAATTGGATCTTTGGAGTAGGAATTAATGGTAATTTTATAGTCTAATGCCAACATCGAGAAAGAAATCGGTATGGGCAAACGTTTCGTCTGGCCAGCAGGAATTTGGAGGAACTTATTTGAAACGATGTTTCATCTTGTGATGAACTGGACAATGTATATTTTTTGATCATTCCATCATTGTTAATTACTCAAATGTCTCTTAGAAGTTGAAATATTTTTTTTAACTTATGCTTAATCTTTCATCTTAGATGAATGCCATCATTCATGTTATTCCGATCTCACAACTGTTCGCTCGATAAAGTATCTACAATTATATACTGGGAACGTGTTGAAAAAATTAATAGGGAGGAGATTATAAGCTCATTAATTTTGCTTGTCAGGTTTATGCGAATCTTGCATGATACGCAATACAAATATTCAAAAGGATTTTATCAACAAACTTCAAAAGAAAGAAAATATTAATGAGAAAGTTAATAGAAGAAGTTTTACTGGCACTTTCCTAGAAACCTACCAAGCCCCGCCCCCTTGTCCCCTTCTCATTGTTAGGTTGATTAGAACCTGACTTAGACTACTTAGACTTAGGATAATGTTGTTTAGAGTTTTGCTTATACTGCTTAGACTCGAATTTCGGTAGCTTAAGGCTAGATACTCTACTACCCCTCCAAGGGAGTGCGGCCAAGAGGGCGGGGCTTGGTAGGCTTCTAGGAAAGTTCCGTTTTACTGCATTGCATGAAACCGTGATGTTTGGAAGTATTAGGTTGGTGCAAAAGTTTCTTTCTTTTTTCATGGTCGAACATTCTGACCTCCCCAGACCGTCGCAATGAACCAATCAAATAATTGTTTTTGCTGTTGATACAAACATGTATACACTCTATATCGAATACTATAATATGTTGATAAGATCAATTAGAATAGAACAATTTGGTTCGGAATTAGTAGGACCTGGTCGATCAATCCGACTTTTCAATTGCTCTAGGCTCCAAGGGGAATAGCGCAGAGGCTACAATTAGCACATCATTGTAAAGTACTATGACTGGGTATATCAAACGACATAGCCCACCAAATCTGGCATGAGAAACCTACCAGAAATAGTGGCCCAATTAAATATCTACAACCTTTGAAAATCATTGATCTCTAATTACTGAGCGCCATTTTCTTACGCAACGTTGAAGAGTGGTCAATTGCGGTGGGTTGTGAAGTACTTTGCCCTATAATTATGCTAGCACATTTAGGAAAATATAGGTCTTCCGGTTCAAGAACTCCAGTTTTCGAAATCATCATGTTCAGATCTATCCGGTGAAATCATCACTTTTTCGTGTTCCCTGTCTCCGACACACGTTCGAATCCGGATTTTTCGTGCTTAGCAGAACAATCACCTCCTCTCCAAGTGTTTCTTAGTTGGGCAGAATCAGAATCCTACAAGTATTCGCTAAGCAGAATACAACCCAAAATGCTAAAAATAGCCATTTTCCGACGTTTTTTTTCTGAGTGTTGTCAATTGCTCACGATGCAGCGTAGATCCAAATCAAATGTATGGTAGTAATCTACCATCATGGCCATTACACATGATATTCAGAAAATAATGAGAGTCTACACACGTCAACAGAAATTTGAAAAATAAAAAGGAAAGAAACTTATGCACCAACCTAATACATATGAGTTCGAATTTGCACGCAGATTAGAATGGATTAAATGAAAGGGAAGTGAACTATTTACTGTGTGAAATTGTGTTCTTCCTTTTCGTGACAGATCACTCTTCCGTTCTTCGTCGTCTTCTTCTCGCATCTCGCATAGACAATCTCTCCATCGCCTCCCACTCTGGAATGGAGAAGGAAGGGAATCAATCAATGGACAATGTATCAATCTGTTGTTTGCATAGTAATATAAATAATGAAAGGTGTATCATCTGACATTGTTCTGGTTGAGATGGAGATGGACTCGGTAGAGACCCCTTCATCCTTCTCACAAGGGACGACCAAGTGGAGTGGAGACTCCTCCCCATCGGGAACTTCTTCCACCTCGTCCTTTCTCTCCTTCTCTCCCAATTCGTGGATCGATAGCTTCTCCACGAGTCTCCGAATCTTCGCAGAACGAATTTCATCTCTGAGGGAGTTGAAATGAATGGAGATATCAGCCGATCTCTTGGTGAACCAGTGAGGAGTAGTGAAAAATGGAGAGGACGGAGGAAGAGAAGAGAGAGGAGGAATGGGAAGCACTCCCTCCCTCACTCTACCCAAGATGTAGTGGGAACTTCCATTCTGATGAACTGTGGATAGAGAAGGAGTGAGCATTCTGCCACGAGTTGGAATGGAGATGGGACGGAGATGAGGGAAGGAAGGAGAGGAAGGATACATGGAGGAGGAATGGAAGAACTATCACTCGAAGGGAAGGACAAGGATGATCGACGGAAGGAGGAGAGGGTAAAGTATGAGATGAGATAGACAATATCTACTCGATCCTCGAGAAGTCCTTCCGTACTCCCATCAGGAGAGAGAGAGACAGAGAGAAGAGAGGGGGAGAGAGAAAGAGTGATGGATGGAGGATGAACTCCTTTCTTTCTGGTTCATTGAGTGATAGAGAGGAACCACAGAGAATCTAATATTACGAGAAGAAATATCAACGAGAATTAATCTCGGAAGAGATTGGCAGATAAAGCAACCACGAATATTTAAGTCAGTAGAAAATAACAATTTTATGTTTTAATAAAATGTAATAATGAGCTCATAGAATAAATAAGCAGAAGAGATCGGGGGGATACACTGAATCGAATGGTGAGAACCCTGTTTGGAAGTGAGGAAGAAGGGGATGATGAGGAAAGGAGACGTCGTAGAGTCATTCCATCCACCAGAACGAGAGAATGTACCACAGATTCGCGAGATTGATTGCCTTTAAAGAGGAGTTTAGAGGAGAAGGAGAGAGGGAGGGGGGGAGGGAGATGAGGGGAAGGAGGAGGAGGAGGGGGACGGGGACGGGGGGGAGGTAGACCTGAAATAGGAGCATGAACACCAGATTGGCAGCGATGTGCTTCCTGCAGATGGACGAGGAGATACGGGCGAAGAATCCCTGATAGGAGGAAGGAAGAAAGAGAGAGAGGGGGGGGATGCTCACTTGCTGTGGTGGATGGTTGAGTGCCATGTGAGTACCCGGAAGGGACCTAAAATTGGTTACCTTCCCCCAGTTCCACCTTTCCCCCTCACATCTTACTCCGAATAGCTCTAATCTTGGGGTAGAGAACTCTGGGATGGAGAATGACAACGAGAACGGAGAGAGCAGTGAGAGTCACTTCGACAGTGAGGAATATGGCTGGAATGGGGAGAGTAGAGGGGGTAGGGGGGGGGGTCACTCCCCACTCACAGAGTACTGGCAGACTGTTCGTCTTCGGAAGGGAATCAGCCACTATGCCAAGCATCACAGTGAGGGTCATCAATGAAGTGAGACCGAGGGACAACTGAACGATGGATAGATGATCCCTTTGGATGGGAGAGAACCTCTCCGATGAAGTCTTCCCCGCTCAATCTCTTAGCGAAAACTCCCGTGATAGAGAGAGTTGTGATGATGAAAGTGGGAACGATGATCACCATCACGTAGAAGTTTGACTTCCTCTTCATGGAGAAAACGAAGCGCATCTCCAATGGGAAATTGATCATTTACCCTTGAATAAACTGACCAGATCGAATTCGACGTTGTCGTAGTCTTTGACGGTCGTTCTGTTGATGTGAGACCCCAGAATATCCCACTCTCCATTACCCTCCAGAGATCAAAGATCAAGGAGGATCAGGAAGGACTAACAGACCGCTTTGGCGTAGTTTAGTCTATCCGCGAATCTAACATCAATGGCTGATTCATTCTTGTTGAAGAGAATCTCGATGAGTACGAATTCGCACTCTTGTCGATCGAAGGGGAAGTCGGCAGTCTGGAGAGGGGAGGAGAGGGGGAGGGGGGGGAGGGGAGGGGAAGGAGGGGCAGAGGGGGGGGGGGGCTCACCACGAGGGGACACACACTGTGAGAAACGACGTTGAAGTAATGGAGGACGTGGCCTGTTGAATTGACCTTCAAAGGGTGGATGCAACCAGATACCATTCGGTCTTCGAATGTGAGCAGTAGATCAATGTCCTCATTGTCTTTGGGATGAAGTGGAAAATGAGATCTCACCAATACATTCTGCTTGTAGTCTGGTGCGACATCCAAGGCCATCTCACTACAATAACCACACGGTATTCTCCCCATCGCCCCTCCATCCAACCTGTCTCCCACTGCCAGCTCAGGAACCCAGACAGAGGAACGAGCCAAGTAGATGTGCTCGATTCCACCGTATTCCGCGGGGTCCCATCCCAGTCTGTGATCCGTCCAGATCTGACAACGAATCCATCAAGATCTTTGTGGTGCAGGATTCGATTCCTATTTGTGCACTGGTTGATGGATGAGTGGATGAGGGGAAGAGTTTCTTATCAGAGAGGAGTTGAAGTGATCGATCACGAAACAAATTCGTGAAGAGATCGAAGAAGGAGGGCGAATGCATAGGTAATGGGTAAGTCAATCAGATACTGAATGAGGAAAGAGGCAACTGCTGACCATTCTGAGTTCGGCAATGATCTTCATCACTTGTTCCACTTGGTCCAGTTTCACAATTCGAAACCAGGTGAGAGTGGCTGAAGTTCTCATTGGAGGAGGATGGGATTGATGGGGTTCGAGAGGGCGATGGTCTGCAGTCTTCCCTTCCCCAATCACTCCAGCAGAGAACCATCTCACAATTCGTGTAGTACGGCGACAATTCCTTGTGGTAATTCTTCATGAGGTCATGGACGAGATTACTGTTGTGCTCGTGGAATTCAAGAAGCAGCTCTAGATGATGGACATAGAGGGACAGAGAGATAGAAACTGACTGGTCTGATTGGCAGTGATGGGAGCATCTCGATATTCTTCCATCTCAGAGGAGGCCACCCATTCAGGATGACCAGGATGGACTGTTGTAGAGGAGAAAGAAGAAGAGAAGAGAGAGAGGAGAGGGAAGAGAAGAGAGATCATCTGAATGGATTCGATGATTAGTAAGGAAAGGAGAGGAGGAGAGTGATCGAGTCAACGAGCGCTCGAAGGGAAGAGAATGGAGAGACAAAGCAGATGTGAGGAGAAGAGAGAAGGAATAGCAAAAAGAGAGGAGGGGGGACCCAATATCGCATCTCATTCCTCGTCTTCTTCAGTGCACTCAATTGGACTGCTATTTCAAATACTTGAAATATGGGATCGAATATCGTTTGTAGACTGGTGTCTGCAGAAGGAAAGAACGGAGGCGGATGGATGAATAGAAAAGAGGACTCAATAGATGGAAGTGCACCAATTCCATTTAGACGTTTGGAAGGCAAACAAAATTTAGAAGAAGAAGAGAGCCGATTCTGAGCCTCGTACGTAATTTATGGCTACTCCACTTTCATTTTTGGAAGAGGTTGAGAATCTACGAGATTAGAGAAGAAAGGGAGAGAGAGAGAAGAGACTACAGAGGAGTAGAAGAGTTGAGTGATTAATTGGGTCTGATTGGAAGGGGAACTGATTGTCTGTTGAAGGGAGGGAACATTCATCAACTTTATCGAAGAACCTGCATCGAGAAAAGACCCGACGAGAAGCGAAAAACAGAATAAAGAGAAGCACCGAGGAGTGACCTCTCGAGGGAAAGGAATTAGTAATCAGGAATAATTGAGATGATCAATGAAAGGAAATGAGAGATCATCTGATGACTCCCTTCTCTCATCTCGAAATTCAGATGAATCATCCTTCTATTAATGAAGAATCAACGGAATAACGAAGGAATATGGTAATGGGGCAGAAGGGAAGAAGAGAGGGAGAGACTTCACTTCCAGAAAGAGAGAATGTAATAGAGACTGCCAATGTTGACTGATTGGAAGATGAGCATGAAGAAGAGATTCGCAGTCTGAGAATATCAATGAGATCGAGAGGTGAACGAACACCCACCATGTAACTCTTCATTGACTTGGGAAGAAGGCCGAAGCAGCATTTCGGGTTCTCTTCTTCAATTTCAACGGGTTTACTGGAAATAAATGACGATAGATAGGAGCGATCGATAATTGACTCACAATACACGCGATTTGATCTTCTTCATCTGAGGATTCAGAACTCGAGGATGGATGATAACGAGGAGGACTGAGGCTGCCATCAGAGAGACGTCGATCGTCAGGAAGATGGCTGAGCTAGAGAATGAGAGTGAGTGGAAGGGAAGGACGAACAGAGGACGGGGAGATGGTCTGTCTTGGGAAGAGAATCTGCCACGATTCCCAACATGACTGTCATCGTCATGAGGGAAGTGAGACCAAGTGATAACTGAAGGGAGAGATGAGATGAAGAGGGAGGAGGGGAAGGAACCTCTCCGATGTAGTCATCACCCGACATCCTCTTCCCGAATATTCCAGTGATCGTGAGAGCTGTTATGATGAAGGTTGGAATGATGATGACCATGACGTAGAAATTTGACTTCCTCTTCAGTTTGAATAGGAAACACATCTGACGTCACTCCATTCATCCTTTTTATCCTTCTCTCTCTCACTAGATCGAATTCGACCATGTGATAGTCTGGGAGAGTCTTCCGGAATGTCTTCAGATTCAGTAGATCCCATTCTCCATTGCCCTTAATTCGATAATCGATACAAGTAGATTTGAATTGAATTGGCTTCTCACCGATATGGCGTAGCTGATATCGGGAGAAATTCCAGCGTAGATCTTGCTCTCGTTCTTATTGAAGAATGTTTCCACGAGACACACTGGACACTCCTGGACATCGAAGGGGAAGTTCTTATTCTGCAATTCCTTTCATCTTCCTCTCTCTCTTCCCATCACTCACTTCCAATCGAACGACACTATTGGCGAGTAGACTGTAGTAGTACAGTAGATGGCCTGGAAGAGTGAATGGGGAGGAAGAGAGAGATGCTCACCAGTTGAATTGATGAGAACATTCTGTTTATGCTCAGGGACTGCATCACTGGCTGATTCACTGATGGCCATCCTTCATTTCCTCCTCCTCTCCGTTCACTTGCCTGTTCGCCACTGTGATCTCCGGAGTCCAGACAGATGCTCGATTGACGTAGAAGTGATTGATTCCCCCGTACTCAGAGGGATTCCATCTAACCATCTCCATCATTATACACACAACAAATTGATTCGTCCTTCATTTGCTATTGCGTAATGGATAATGGACTGACTTCAATCGATAATCGTGCCAGATCATTCGAAACTCGGCAATTACTCGCATCACTTGCTCCACTTGATCCTCAATGTGCAAGGGTGATGGGAGAAGGAAGAAGGGAATCTCACCAATTTGACAATTCTTGCATAGGTGAGGACGACTTGAGTGGCCATCGGAGGGGGATGAGACCAATTGGAGGGCAGATCGATCACGTGATCTGTAGAGGGAAGGGGAAGGGGAAGGAGAAGGGGAAGGGGAAGGAGAAGGGGAAGGGGAAGGAGAAGGGGAAGGGAATACAAGGAGGAAGGATCTCCCAGGAAGACGAACTCACGATTTGTGTAGTACGGGGACAGATCTTTCTTGTAATTTCTCATCAAGTCTTCGAAAAGTTTTGAATTCATGAAGTAAAATTCCGCTTGGGGCGCGTCTGAAAAAGAGAGAAAAGGAGGATAAAGGAAGGAGGAACTGTATCTTACCACTTCCTCCAATCATCTCCAGTTCCTGCTGAGTGAATGTGTCATTGTCTGCGGAGATTATCGACAATATTGAGAGAAACAAGAATATCATCCTGGAAAGAGATCAGTTGAAGGAAGAAGAGAAGCAAAGAGTGCATATCAGCCGTTTTCATCAATTTGAAAACAGTGTGACAAAGACGAGTCAACGAAGATGGATAGGTCTCAAGGAGGATCTCGAATGGAAGACGAGAGACTGTGGGGAATAGAGAGACGGAAAAAGAAGAGGGAGGATGAGCCCTGAGGGCAAATGACGCATAATGGAAGAAGCAAGGGGAAGTCCACAAAGTGGAAGAGTAATCTGATAATGGGAGAACAATGGATTGATGTCCTCCCAAAGAAGAGAAGAAAGGAAAGGATGAAAGTGGGAGGATAAACAATGCAGTTGGAGTGGAGTGGAGATGAGGTCGAGAAAGGATGAAATGTGTTCCTCCAGGGGGGAATATTGAGAAGAGATGAAGGGGAAGAGTACTCAGTGAGATCAGAGAACGAAAGGAAGAATATGTGATTAGAAGAAGTGTAAGGCAATGAGAAAGAAGGGGTATCAGTGAATCGATGAGAGAAAGAGAGAGAAGATAAAGAGGAAGAAGGACAGCTGATGAGGAGATCAAAGAGGGGACGACCATCATTAGAGGGAGGGAATGAGCAGCAGCGATGGGTGAATCACCTTGTAGGTAGAGCAAATTTTGGAACACTCGCATAGATCTATACGGAATTATCGATGGGCTTGTAATCACCATCCCTCTATGAATCATGGGTCGGTGATTTCAAGTCCTAACTAATGTCACAATATTTCAGTATCGTTTCTATCTAATTGTTGAATTTGAACAAGGAATCACCATATTTATGAAGGCAGACTTTCGGAAGGAAGATGCAACGAGTTGCAACTTATCTCAGAAAACATCGGTAAGTAAAGGAGACATACCAGTAAATCTGACGAGACCAATCTGACGACATAGTTTAGAGACAATGTAAACCATAACACACTATCGAAATTAACATTTAAAATGTTTTTCTTAGAGACGAGTTATGGTTTATTTTCTCCATTCCAACTTTATCCTTTCGGCACCGGGCGAGAGAGCACAACGAAGTGAGGTAGTACCCTCTCATTCCTCATTCCACTCTCCGGTCTCGCTGTGAATCCTCCTTTTTATGTGTTGATCGCTAAAGATTCTAGATTCCTTGAAGCCAGCGAATAGTAACGACTAACGAACTGTCGATGATAATAGATTAAAAATGCGAATATTTATTTATGCACGTTTCGTAAAGGGAATGTATAGTGTAATATCAGGTTGTTGCATAAGTCTTGATCGTTTTTGAGCACTAACTTTCAAGCCATCGATTTCGCTTCGATCAAACGACTATGCTTTGAATTAGTAATATAGTTTAGGAGTACACTAGCTTATTATTACCATGATGCTGAACTTAATCGTGCAAGCGTTCAAAGCTATAAATAGTAACATTAGCATAGCAAATTTCTGACAATAAATTTGAAATTCATTCGAGATGGAACAACTTCATTGGGAATTGCCATAACAAAATCTCAAAACCGTGATTAGGAGTGTACTGATTGCTCTTCCAAAACCTATGTTGAACATGGCTCTAGCTTCATCCAACCCTGAGAAAACTGATTTTGAATTGGGCCGCTTCCTCTGACCCATTCTCAATTCAAATAGTTTTCCTCACTATAGAGCATTTCATGTCGATTCACGTGCGCTTGAACAATCACTCATGGAATAGTGAAATAACAAGAAAAAATTGGTGTATTGATATCCAGCACACCTTACGGGCTCAAGTTTAGCAATATCACCGCTCTCAATTGAGATATGACTCCTCAAAATGTCAACCCCACGACTCCAGTCGACAACCTTTGACTTCGTGCTGTTTCCATCAGAATTATTCGATAGCTTTGAACTAACGTGCGCTAGGAAACACATGAATGTACTATTAACATAATAAAAACTAGATGTCGCTCATTGAAATAAGAACTCTTACAGAGGTCGTGATCACTGAGTGTAAAAAACGATCAAGACTTATGCAACAACCTAATAGACTGAAGGGGACCAGTTAGGAGCATCCGTAGAAGCAGAGGGAGTTTGTGCAGGGAAGTCTCGATGGATTGACATTCTCCCCCACTGAGAAGGGAATGGGGAGATTGAGGGGATCCGCTGGACTTCGTCTCCTCAATCAATAATTCCAATGATCTAATCTCTTCGATCTCTGACCTTCCCATTCGATGCTGGGGGAAATGAGATCTGACATGTCTCGAATCACAATCCATCGTCATTATTCCCTCTTCTATCTCCTTGTATTTCTTCTTTCGTCTCATCGATTCACTTATCGTCCTGAATCCTCACCCATCGTCTTTGGTCGTGAGATGCAGCCCTCACTTTGAGAATTTCTTCAACGATGACGTCGAAGTGAGGGATGGATTAGATGGGGAGGACACTAATTGGAATCCTGCCTCTTGAATATTCACTGCGATGGGACTGATTGATGAACAAGCGAAGATCGTGGACTGATCAGCTGAAATAAGTCAGTCCGTGATTCGATATCAACGATAGTCTGAACACCTGATAGAGCAGCCATCGTGTCTGTGACAGTCTGGGAAGGAGCATCAGCATACTGTAGAGATGCGAGACGGAAATGCTTAGAAGTGTGGAGATGGACGAAATCCGCCCATACGAACTCACAACCTACAATGTCTCTCCAGATTCAGTGGAGTCTCTTCCTTGTCGATGAACTGACCACTACTCTCCATCACACTTATTTCTCCCTCTGATCCTGCCCCCGTGCACATGAAATGTTCGCTTGGTCTGAATAGAAGGGCGGAGCCAGGAAGAGGATCATCCACGATAGAAGAAGAGGGGAATTTCCTTAATCGAGAGTCTGATTAGAAGGAGGTAGGGACGAACAAGAATTTGTATCCGAGGATGCGAGTGAGTCCCGTGATGAGATAGTCAGAAGCTTCCACTTGAGAGAGGAGGAGAACATCGGGAGAATCGAGGACGAGATACCTGCACTCCCCATGGAGAATCCCGAAGACAACCTCATACCAACCATACTAATCCGAGATGCTCTAACAATGGTGCAGATATACCAGCCATATTCCAGTGGACACAATGCAACTGAGAATCGCCAATCATTATTCTTAGAATCTCCAGTCTCCTCACTGTGTTTTCTCTCTTCTCGAACATGGCCGACAAGTCTTGATCCTCATCTTTGCTGTGAACAAGGGAATACACTCGATCGCGTAATTTCTCCTGAAAACTTGTGGAGTTAACAATAAATGCAGAGTTAATTAAACCGTTTTCTGCAGTATTTTGTGTCTTCTCGACTGACTTGCTCCGATAAATCGTAGGATCTCATAGAGGATCATCTTGAAGGCGAGTGAATGGTCGACTGCCGCTGCATCGATTTGTTTCTCAATTCATCGACATCAACCACTTTGAATCTCTCTTCTTCTTACTGCATATTTATCTGGAGTTGAGTCAAAGTTCTCGACGAGAGAGTATACTACTCCCAATTGCTCATAGATCAATTCCAGTTGCTGAACGTTCGTCGATACCTCAATTTCCGGTTTTCCTTATTCAGTCCATTTATGTGCCTACGGTAGTCCATTTTAGGACGGGGAGGAGTGGCTGGAGGATATCAGGAATGTGCACTGCGATCTGACCACTCGGATCGAGAGACGATTGAACGATGTCAGAGGCTGAGAAAGGGACAACTCCACTTTTGTTCTCTCTCTCTCTCCATCTCTCCCCCCCCCCCCCCCTCCCTAACCCCCCCCCCCTCTCTCACCAATCTTATGCTGCACATGCAGTCTATCCAACTTCTGCAGTGCTTGTCTCACATCTCCAGCCAGATTCTAAAAAAATCTGCGATGATGACTGAACCGGGCTGAATGAGATTATAAAGATGATGCTGAACGTGAGCACCAATTAAAGAGAGAGAAAATCCTTACCCGATGGTGGATTATCGAGTAATTTCCTCCTGTTGTTGATTGAGTGCTACTCCCTGCAGTCGATCCCCCGTGAGAGGAGAGAGATGCAGATGGGATGGATCCTGTGTGGGTAGTAGTGGAAGAGCCCGTGCTGTGACCAACAACTGAAGAAGAGGCAGTGGAAGGAGAACCCGAGCTATGAGAACCCATTGCACCCTGTGAAGAGCTACTTGCTGTAGATCCGGCTGATGTGGAGCCAGAACTCGGGCTTGCACCATGAGTCGAACTTGCAGCAGGTGCAGCACTAGATGCTGCAGGAGTCGAACTTGCAGCAGGTGCAGCACTAGATGCTGCAGGAGTCGAACTTGCAGCAGGTGCAGCACTAGATGCTGCAGGAGTCGAACTTGCAACAGGTGCAGCACTAGATGCTGCAGGAGTCGAACTTGCAACAGGTGCAGCACTAGATGCTGCAGGAGTCGAACTTGCAGCAGGTGCAGCACTAGATGCTGCAGGAGTCGAACTTGCAGCAGGTGCAGCACTAGATGCTGCAGGAGTCGAACTTGCAGCAGGTGCAGCACTAGATGCTGCAGGAGTCGAACTTGCAGCAGGTGCAGCACTAGAAGCTGCGGGTGTTGAAGATGTAGTGGAAGGGGCAGAGCCTCCAGAGGAAGAGGAAGAGGCCGCCGAAGAACCGTGAGTGGGAGGAGCAGAAGAGGCAGAGGAAGGATGAGTGGGAGTGGAAGTGGATGCACTCCCACTGACTCCCCCATCAGAGGGAAGTGCTGTCCCGTGACCTGAAATGATGGAAGAGGATGATGGTGAAGGAGATAGAGGGGACCTGCAGCAGAAGAAGAAGAAGTGGAAGAGGGATCGGGAGGAGGAAGAGCACTCGAGATTCCTCCAAGAGAACTATCTCCAGTGATTGGGAAAGGTGTAATTACTAGTGTCATTCATATCTTATTGTTAGTGTAAGTTTGGACATACCACTTTGTATCTGTGCAGTCAATTGTCCGGCAGAGAATCCTCCCAATCCATCGAATATGGGGAGAGCGAGAGCATCGAAGACAGTCCCTCCAGAGGGATGGATCACCACTCGACGAACTGCCGCGATTGATCCATTCGGACTGATGACATCGCATGAGACTCCTTCGCCAGGTTCAGCGGTTTCAATTATCAATACTGGGTGAATCAGAATAATTAGCTGACGCAAAGTGAATCCAAGTCCATCGTTTTCCCAATTGGTCAGCCTTACCGGAATTCCCTGTAGATGGCAGATTCGACTCCAGTCTGAATTCCATCGAGTGCTGCTCCTCCAGCAATGCCCCCTGCCACTGCACCCAATGGACCGAGGGAGAGGAATCCTGAAAGGGGAGAGGAACTAAGGGAGAGGATCATCCACTCTCTTCTCCCTTCGAGGAATTCAATTACAAACTACTATGTGGGATGAGAATCAACACGTGTATAATCATTTTTGTTAGTGTGCTAAATTTCTGTGAAAACACAGGAGAAGAATTCTTACATTGTTTGGTTCTCATCGGATTACAAGGGAATAAGACTGAATTGGTTCTCATTGCTCACCTACGACTCCTCCAGATACCACTCCCACTGATCGATTCGCGCTTTTAATCGCATTTCGCGCACCTGGAAAATCGCCCGTGGCTGCGTGAATTGCACCTGAATGAATGGGAGATAGAGTGAGTGGTCTCTGCTTATCCTTTCAAATCGATTCTTGAGAGGAAGGAAACCTTTGACGTGTCCCACAATGGGAATCCCATCGGCGACATTCGACAGAATCCTCACTGTCCTCATATTTGTGTCCTTGAATTTCTCCTTGTTCTTATCGGCTACGAGTTCGACGATCGAAGTTGCCTCCAGAGATTCAGAATCATTACCACACTGTCTAACTGTATGTACACGTCTATGCACTTATTTTAATAATTAAAATTCACTTCGTAGTACTTATCAGTGTGTTCGCGTAAGAATCGCAGATTTTGATTGGAAAAAGGAACAGGCCAAAATCCGAGTCTGGGATTTTCACAGAATGTGATAGCCATAGGGTTCCTCTATCGATTTCTGTATTTGGATTGACTTGAAACACTTAATTAGCTTAATTCATGAATTTACTAAGTTAGGCAATTTCGAACGTTTTTGAGCGTAACTTACTGGAAACGACCTCGAATCTGCTCAAAACTTGGTTTTAGACTAAAGTTTGCATGAGGAATCGATCTATGTTGACGGTTTACGGAAATTCAAAAATTCGTATTTTTCATGAAATTTCAAAAAAATATTTCTCGAATAGAAAAAATAACCCTCTCCTATTTTTGGATATGTTGTTGTCCTTGATGAATACTAGCTTTGAAAAAATTCACGATTTTTATCTAGGGGACCTTCGTAGTTTAACACCTTAAAAACATAGATTTCCATTTAGAGGGAAACCTCTCATTCCGACCCATTCCCCCTGCCCGAGCGGCGAAGAATGATTATTTTTTGAGCGCTCGCACATCTCCGAGAACTGAGATAATTAAATTCGATGTGAAACTCATCAAATTGTGACAAATATGTTCAATCCTAATTACATTTCTGACCGCTTGGGAAGGGGCGAAGGTCCCCTAGATAAAAATCGTGAATTTTTTCTAAGCTAGTATTCATCAAGGACAACAACATATCCAAAAATAGGAGGGGGTTATTTTTTGTATTCGAGAAATAATTTTTTGAAATTGTATGAAAAATTCAAATTTTTAAATTTGCGTAAACCGACAACATAGATCGATTCCTCATGCACACTTTAGTCTAAAACCAAGTTTTGAGCAGATTCGAGGTCGTTTCCAGTAAGTTATGCTCAAAAACGTTCGAAATTGCCTAACTTAGTAAATTCATGAATTAAGCTAATTAAGTGTTTCAAGTCAATCCAAATACAGAAATCGATAGAGGAACCCTATGGCTATCACATTCTGTGAAAATTCCAGACAAGGTTTTTGGCCTGTTCCCTCTGGGATGCGATTCTAAGGCGAAAGCACTGTTATGCCTACTCGCTCACTTTCGTTCTTCATTGCATCCATTCCAAACCTTTTCCCGAAGTAATAGTTAAAAGAAAATAAAGTTCATATGTCATTTAAATCCTCTGCTCAATCGATATTCAAAGGGGTAGTGCAACACCTGAGCAACGATAGGACATTCGTGCAGGAATTTCTCCTGAGTGTCTCTTGCCCCATCCTGCAACGAGAGGAGGTGAGAGGATGGGAATGGGACAGACCTTGTCCCCAGTGATGAACTGAACCAGTGATTTAGTCTGCGAGATCAGAGGAACTGTGTTTGTGTTGCCCATGCAGGAGAGAGAGAGGGAGAGGAACAATCGAGATGGAGGAGAACTAGCAAAGTGTGCTAGATAGAGGAATACTCATGGCATTCACGTGGGAAATACGAACGAACGAAAAGAATCAATATAGATATTGTGAAAGTAGCATGAAGGGATAAGTCGTTTGAGAGAGGGAGGAAGATAATCCGAAAGCGAGTGATTCGAGGGGACAAATCATAGGTAGATGGGCTGACTCAACCCATTCATTCCATTCAAGCGAGAGAAGGGAGAGAGCAGTCGAGGGAACAGTGTCTCTCCCATCCTCCAAGTTTGCTCAGAAACCCTTCGAATCTATACAGTCAAAGTGTGCCCATGGACGGTCGTCCGTTTCCTGCCCCATCTGGTGTCACAGTATCGTATGCAATGTGATAGTATGCAATGCAACTTTCCTCGGAGTAAATATTGAATTAATGGGAGAATGAATGAATACTGATTATTAAATTATCTATATTTATTAACTCTGAAAGTACAATGGACAGTACAATGTGATTTCGTGAATATATTTTATTGATCAATATTTACAAACAGAGAGGACAATCTGTTATTTGGAGAGGAGGACAACAGCAATGAATGGAATGATAGCGAGATCCAAATAGAGGAACTGAATCCAAGACTGAAATCCACCCTGAAGAGAAGAAATGAAGTGGAGTTCGAATGAACAAGAGTAAGTGAAGAGACTTACTTTTATCTGAGTGTATTTCCTGAATTGATCTTCATCCGCTCGCACTAATCTCTCGATTCGGAAGGCGCCTTCCAATACGGGATCAATTATATTATCGAGGAAAATGGAACGGTACTGGAATGGGTGGATCTTCAATGGAAAAGGGAGAGATTAGTGACCTTGATTACATTCCTCTTCATCTCTTCCGATTTATCCAATACTTGTCTGATCTTAGAGAGCATTTCCACTTCAGTTGCATTCTGGAATGAAGGAGTGAGTGGATGATTGGAGGGAAGGGAACACCTTCTTGTACACATTCATGGCGATTCCCTTCTCGACTGCAATCGATGCAATCATCATTTGATCCGCGAAGAAAGGCATCATCAGAAGAGGGACAGACGAACAGATTCCCTCCTTGATGCTGAGGAGGTCCATTCACTCCCTCCCCATTCCTCTCCTCCCTACCTCTTCAATCCTCCATGAGTCACGAACATCAGCGTATTTTTATGTGCAAGAATATCATTCTGCGGGGCCCATTTCGTTATCAGAATGTGATCGCCCATCTACACATTAAGTATTATTTTATATTTAGAGAGTGAGTCATTCAACCTTCTCCTCCAGTTTCCTCCCGCTATAGGTCCATATGATCCGGTAGTCCCTTAGTTGATTGAAGGCCCGGATGAATGCCAAGGGAATCTACAAATAGGCATTGGAACTGTGTGGGAGATTCTGGAGCACTGGCTTCTTTCGGTCCAGAATCCCATTGGACGAGACTTCCGAAGGCGACGTAGATGGTTCCCTTCGAGGAAGGATCTTCCACGAAGGATCGATACGATTCATCGAGAGGAGAAGCAGCTGCAGAAGGGGAAGGGAAGGAGTACTCATGGAGAGGAGGAAGACTCACGACTACAGTACTCTCCAGTGGGTACCACTCGATGGTCTGTGGTCGTCGGTCGACGAAGAGAACGAGGGAAATCAGTGATCGTCACCAATGATCGCTGCAATTACACTAATTAGAGTGATGAAGGGCAGAGATCCAATTGATGCCCTTCCTATCTGGTTCTCACTTTGTACATGGTTGAGAGTGTCAATTGTACATCCAGATGGCCACCTGCCATTGAGTGAACGTGGTCGACGATCTGGAGAAGAGGCGGGACACTCATGGGAATTCCCTTGACTCACGGGATGGAAGAACACTTCAATCATCGCATCTGTTGTCTGTTTGAGTCGATAGTAGAAGTGATCGACTCTCGATTGGAGATCGAATCCACGCACGTAGTGACTGGAATGAGGACGGAATCGTGGAGGATACTGCGAATACCTCTCCCTCCACAGCATTCATCCTCACTTCAACTATCTATTTCACCGTTCATTTTGTTACTATTGCATTTTTATTGCACATTGCCTTCAGCATAGGAAGGAACGAGAACCCACTTGGGAACGACAACGGGATTTCTTCCCAACCCTCGGTGTTGAGAGAAAACATCGTAGAATTCTGGAACGATGATTAGCATATTTATAGTGTTCTTTTAATTGATTTCTACCAGTGGTTGCGTAAATGGCAGTCTTCGTTCCGTGTCTTCTATTGAGAGACTCAGCGATGGCACCTGCATTACAATTACTCACATTGTCGGATGAGTGGGCGAACCTCCAGCTGAAGCGAAGAGTTCGTCCACCAAAGCGACATCCCAAGGAATAGAGAGCACTTTGTTGAGGGCTTCTGAAGACAGATACTTTATCATACCACCAAATTTCGATAGATAGTTCGTATGTTTCAGGATCTTGTTGAATTACGTTATTTATTGTTTTCTCACTTCCACTCATATGTTTCCATAAGTGTGTGGATGACTCTCGAAAAGGGATGTGAAGTGATTCGTGGTCTCGAATCGTAGATGCTTTCTCCATCCTTGTGGAAGGACGAGAATAGAGAAGGGAAAGAACGTCTCTCGGATGAATAGACTGCCAATGAGGCTAGCTATTCTTCCAGAGACCATACTATCAAAGAGTGAATGGAACAGAGGGGGTGGGGAGGGGGGGCGGTCCATTGTCATTCCACAGGGAGGAAAGAGGAAAGCTCAGCTGGGCTGTCGTCCATGCGTGACTCCCTCCTATTTATAGCTCACTTTATTTTGCACATCTCTATTACTTCACTCTCACTTCGAGCATTTTCTGCATTTACTCTCTTGGAGAAATCCCCCTTTCCATCACAATCGCCGCTCTTGAATCTCCACGTCTACTATATCCCTCTAATATTCTCAGCATCTCCATTCCGTGTCCTTCTCTCCTCAGATGGGTAGAAACTGGCCTGATTCGAGTGAATACTTGAGAAATGCTTCTGCAATAGTGCAGGGCACGGCATAGATCCATGGAACCATCTCTTCGTTCCAGAAGAGATCTGCCACCTGAGAGAAGAAGAGAAGGACTCATTCCTCTTCAAGTGAACTACCGTTGACATGTCAGCATTCACATCTTGCGGTGATACAATGGATGTGTACATCTGTAATGGATGTGATAGCCTCTCCTCCTCCTCCTCCTCCTCCTCTCTCTCTATCGTTCCTCACTTCGACTCCTTTGCCTGCTGATCCGAGATGGGAGAATGCGAGATTGAGAATGGCTACGGTGTGATTTCGATGGACGAGTCTGAAGGAAGTCCCCTTCTATCATCTTCTACTCATTTGGGATCATTCTCTTTTTGACTCTCTTTCCGTCTTCATCTCTCCAATCTGTCAGGTGCTCATGATAAACTCTTCTCGAGGGACTAATTTATGTCTCTATTCATCCCTTGGGAGGCCCCATTTCCTCATTCAGAGGTGCATCTCCCATCGACACAAAGCATTCATAAATCGTCTATGGTATCCCAATTCCTTGCCGAATCAAAGGCTGTCAATCCTTCTCCAGATGGAATTCTTTCTCCTCTCTCTCTCACTCCTTCATATTCCCATGTCATCCTTCTACTCCAATCCCCTCACTCGATTCATTACCATTCTTCGAAGAATAGTAGTACTCCCTTTACGCCTTCTTTCCCCTTGGGTCAAAGTTCATAGATAGGACTGCTTCGTCCCATCCTTCCGACCCGCCCCTTTCCTTCCTTTGGTGGATATCCATAGGATCCATCTCTCAATCCCATCTCTCATTTCCCTTTGTGGTTCATCTCTCATTGCATCCTCTGCTCACTCTTTATCGTTCTCTTCCAATGAATTCTCATCATTTAGGAAAGAATAAGATCATTTTAAATTCTTTGAATTCCGTTTGTTTTATTTTGATCAAATCTACTCTCAAAAAGTATTTCATTAAATAATTTTTGTCGCGTGCATGCAGTATTAAGTCAATTTAAGAGTGGATTCCCATGGAGGGAGATTTCGTGTTGGAAGTTATCGAAGAGGAAGGAGGAGAATTACTCATCAATCAGGTTCACATTATATCCACCATTTGTAAAAAAATTTCATTGCAAATATTCATCTCCGTGAGCTTTAAAAGTGTTGGAAGCATTAAACTAAGAGATTTATTTCAAGTAATAATTGTTTTTCGTCTTCTTGAGTAATGCAAGGAATAATGGTTGCAGAAACTATCTTTCCCCAATCGTGTCAAGTGCAGCATCATCATCTGTAGATACTTCCCCTCATGCATATCTGATCCCCCTTCCCCCCCCCCCCCCACTCTCCCCCCTCCGCCTATTTCTCTCCCTCCAGTTCATGCCCCCAGGGGTGATCACATGGCCAAAAGACTGCGAATCTCTAGTTTCGTGCCAGGGGAACTTCGAAATGGACGTTGAGAGGAAGGGACCAGCTGAGACGAGGATCGAAATGGGAAAGAAGAAGAGAAGAAGTGTCAACTGCACCTCCTCCTCCTCCTCCTCCTCTTCTTCTTCTTCTTTCACCTTTCTCTCCTCTTCATCTTCATTTCTCCCCTTTGTTCGTCTTCATGGGAGAGTTTCTCCTAGAGGAGGAAGATGAAACTGACTTATCTGCAGTCCATACTACCTAGTCATTCATTCTCTCAACTCATTCGACATTGGTGAGAATGAATGAAGGTGAGAGAGAGAGATTCCTTCTATATTTGATGCTCTATCAATTCAACAGTAGCACCTCCATCCTCGATCCTCCACCCCCTTCCCCTTCCCTCTGCCCTCTTGCACTGTCTCTCTTCCCCTTCTCACTCCCCTCCCTAGGGATCAGTCCTTCACTTATTTGGAAGCTGCTCAACACATCGAATTCGGCTCTCCCATTGACTTGTCAGCACCCGGGAGAAGAACAGCTCCCTCCCTCTTATCTGTCCTCCTCTTCCTCTTCTCTCTCTCTCTCCTCGCACGCTCTCATTCTTGTCTACCCTTCTGTTCTCTGCACACCTTGTTTGTACTTTACTCGTTCCTCGGAACATTCCAAACTTCGCATCTATCCTCTTTCAACAGACTCCTTCCAATTAGACTTCATCTCCACTTTCATGGGTTCCAAGTGGTGGTGAGGAGTGGGGAGAGATGAGGGGAGGGGGGGGGGGGTGAATTACTTCCAGAAGACCGATCATTCCTGTGGAGGGGTGAGTGGAGGGGGTTGACATTGTGTGAACTCGTGCGTTAATGGCAATTCTCCCTTCTTTCCTTCGATTGGTTGTGAAGGGAGGATTGATGGGTGTTCTATCTCTCTCACGCCATTCTCTCCTCCTTCGGGTGGAGGGGATCATGCATCACTCCTCTAATTCCTCCCCTTTCGCATCTGGACTTTCTTCCTCCACGCATCTAATTCTTCTACTTCTTCTTCATCTCTCTATTCTCACTTCTCCGATCCACAATTCGTCGTGTTTGAAAGTGAGGAACAAACATTTGGTAGTGAGTTTCTCAGATTGGATTGTGCGTCTCCTGATTCCCTTCTAAACGCGAATATCTCATTTCCCCTTACTATCTCGTACCCTAACCAATGGGATCAGGATAGAGGAAGAAAGAATGAGTCTGTCTCTCGGGGGATTCACCCCTCATTCACCACTATCCCACCCTTCATAGTCCCTACACTAATCTGATTGCTGTTGTTGACATCGGAAGTCTTAGTGACCTCTTTGAGCTGATGGAATCACTCCAATCCGATTCATTCTCCACCCATTTATCAGCCCTGTTTTCTCCCCTTTAGTCTCTCCTCCTTGTAGTCCCTTTCCCCTGGGGGCAAGAATAGGAATGTTTTGACGCCCGAAAGACGAGTCACTCAGATACAATGGATCGGATTGGCAGGACGGGGACTGTCGGGAAACCTTCCCCTCCCCCCCCCCCCCTATGAGGATTGGGAAGAGTAAAATAGACTGACTTCTGCATCACATTCTTCATGGTTCCTTGATGACTCTTGCTGTGCCACGTGTTGATGAAGAGAATCTGAGCTGCGAGAGAGAAGGAGAGAAGAGAGAAGAAGAGAAGCAATCGAAGACCCATCTCAATCCATTCAATCATACAGTGCATCTCGTGAATGAAGGGGGGGGGGGGCTAATGAGAGTGAGGGGATCAATGAATGCTGTCATCTTATCAACCCGAGTCTCGTTGATTGTCGCCCTTCTCCTCTTATCAAAGGACCTTTCTTATCTGAAATGAAGAGAGAGATGAACAGTCGTTCCTTCCCAACTTCTTATCTGTTTCGTGTCTGAAGAAGAGAGAGATGAACACTCCTTCCGTCCCAACTTCTCGTCTTTACTAAACAATTCAGATACCATTCGAATGTTGGGTATTCCTCAACGGAGTGGGAATACAATAATAGGTCTGATTCGTATACAGTTACAGGAAGATGGAGTGATCCCCTCTGCATCCAATTGAATCCTCCTCCATACGACCGTGCTGTCATATCTCATTTCATCCTTCCCTTTGTGTTCCTTCTCTCAGAATACACTCGAATTCCCTCCAGTGCCTCGTCTCTACTCCATCTCTCGAGACTCATAATAATCTCGCCCCCACCCAGTCACTCATGTTTTCCTCCCTCTTGTTGCGGAATTCGACCGGCTTTTCTAGCCTCCCCAATCCCTCCTCCCACCCCTCCCCCTTACTCTTCTCCTCTTCCCTCTCTCCCCTCCTGCACTGCAACTTTCCGAGGGGCGTGCGACTTTCCCAGACACAATTGTGATTCACAGCCTAATGCAGTCTTGTAAGCAGTTGATGATGGAAGAGCATCCAAAGACCATGCAGAGAACTTTACTCACTCTTATGGGAATCGCTCTCGGCCCACGTAGTATAGTGGTTAGTACTCCACGTTGTGGCCGTGGCGACGGTGGTTCGATTCCACCCGTGGGCAATTCCTTTTGCACGTATTTGTTCCAGAATTGATGTTGAGAAATATCTAGAGAGAGCAGGTTTGGCCTGTGTGACTTGTTGATTCGTAGCCAGTCTTCGTCGACCCTCTCCATTCTCCCTCTCCACTCTTATTCTACTACTCCTACTCCACCAAACAAAACGAGTTGAAGTGAGAAGAGAATGGAGAAGGAGTCAGATCCCCTCCTCTCCTATCTTCAGTGCTCTCATATTCACTTCAGCTATCTCTATCCTTAGCTATCTTTGGCCTACTCGATCCTGTTGTTCCTTCTGATGACTGGGAAGTTCTCTAGTTTCCCCTATTCTTCATTTCAGTCACTGGTCTACCTTCCTCATTGAGAGCACAGGATGGATATTTGATCCGTCAGTCGCATGTCTCAACCCCTCCTTCCCTTCCTTCTCCACCTTATTCTCTGCCCTCCGATTTCTCTTGGTCATCTGATCAATTCGATGGCTCCATTCCATTTCTCTCCATCAAAATTTCGATTCTCGCTAGGATTCATAGGTGAGATCGCATTTCTTACCATTGTTTGTTCCTCCACTAAGAGAGTGCGAGTCAATTCGACTCCTCGTTGAGGAGGGAAGGGAAGGAGTCAGTCATCACTTCTACCTTCCTCTTCTATCCTCTTCTTCCTCTGTCTTCTTCAGATCTTCTCAGTCCACTCCTCTGTTTATGTCTTCTCCTCACATTCTTTGGTCTCTCTGCCAACACTTTCTTCTCTCTCTCATTCGAACGGGAATTCATTCGAGAATTCCTCTCCCTACTTCATTTATCTTCGTCATCGAATGATAAATGCTCGTTCGTCCAGAAATTGGCCTGTTCCTGAGTGAAGTCGAGTGTTCTTCCTCTCTTCCTCTCTCTCAACCCCTTCCCCTCTCCCCCTCCCCCTCTCATCTCATTTCTCTTCTTTTCCTCTCCGCAGATCAGCTGTTGATTTGTCGTGTGGAGGAGGGGGAGGAAATAAATAGGGACTTTTCTGCTTCTCGAGGAGTGCCCCTGCCTCACACCTTCTCCCTTTCAACTTCTTACTATTTGTGACACTTCTACTATTATTAATAAGACGGATGTCCGCCCTTTTCGCTAAGTTCGATCTGCTAATATACAATTATTGTAGTGATTGATTCGATTCCATTCTTTATTTCTCCTTCTTTCCTCATCTCTCTTCACTCTTATTTCTTTTCGTTCTCCTCCTCTTTTCTCCACCAATCTTAACCATTTCTCCTTCAATCCGTTCGTCTCAGCTCTTCTCTTTCAATCCCACTTCACTCCATTCTCCCTCCACTGCATTTTGATTACTTCCCTTGCTCTTTTGTCTACGGTCATTCCTCCTTCTTCGTCTTCCAATTGTGAATCTCAACTAGAAATACAAACTATTGTCGTAAGACAGTGGTTCATTTTATTATTAAGTGGGGGATATTTTTTGGTATATATTGCACATATTCGTAAAATCTCCATCCCGATCTTTGACTCTTTCCCCATTCTCTGAAGGAGAGATAGCACGAAGTACTGTGAACTCATGAGATCACGGGTCTCATCAACCCGAAAGCAACGCCGATATTCGAAAGTTGAAAATCAGCTGAGCTAGATCGATGAAAGTGACCCTGATGCGAAAACAACGTATGAGAGAGGATGCAAACTGAGATCCGGCCTGGCATCTTGCATACTGCACGGTCCTTCTGCTACCCTGGTCTCTTTCTGGGGTGGAAACTTGATTATGACCTGTGAATTATTGAGGGGTGCATTGGTCTTAGAATGAGGAAGGGCGGAGTTGGCAGAGATCGAAATAGACTCCTGCTGCTCCCCCCCCCCCTTCCCCATGACGATAGGACTCCTTCTAACCATTCAACAGGTACTCGACTACATCCGAATATCGCATTAATCGCATCGTCCCTCTCCTCCTCATTCCATGGTAATCGATCGATTCAGAAATGGAATTGTGGAGTGGATGAATCTACTCCTGCTTCGACTGAAGAATCGAAGAGTAAGAAGAAAGAAGAGAAGAAACATCCATCGAATACTCGCAGTGAAAGGACAGAGGAAACTGACGACGAAGACGATACACTCGGCATCATGCCTGAGGTGGGAAGGGGGGGGGGGAGGGAGAGGGAGAGGGGAGGGGTGTTGACCCTCCCGATATCTCAGGGAATGCAACTGCTTTGCGACTATCTTCTCCAAATATATTTTCAAGTCTTTATCTTCTTTCGCAAGACACGTAAACAATGGCTCGAAGAAGTGGAGATTTCACGACAATCCCTTCATTCGGTCCCTCATGCTCTCTCCTTGTCCATAGGGAACAGTCTAATTGAAGAGTTGCCTAGTGTCATCCCCTTCCTATTCTCACCTCCAGTCAGTTTGATTGGTGTGACAATTGTAATGACGATCAGTCCTCAACAAACATATCATCCAAAGGGTCGAGGACAGAAAACGTTCAGTATCCGATTATTTCGGCCTCAAAGAAATCTCGAGTCGCTCCAGATTCAATTCACGGTCCTTCGAAATTTTTGACTTTCAAGATTTTCGAAGACGGATGAGGGAGGGTAAAATTAAATTGTAGATCCAGTGAGAAGCCAGAGACGACACGAAATGTGATAGTGGGGGATAGAATAGAGAATGGGGTGGGGACTGGAGGTAGAAGGGGGAGGTGGAGTGGAGTGGACACGTAGGGGATGAAGACACACGTACAGGAGCATGAATTGATGTCATTCCTTTAGTTCCAAGATCGTCTGGAGTACCTCGATGAACGGTATGAACATCTGAAGAAGCACATCAAGATGTTGAAGCAGAAGATGCAATCACTAGAGGTGATCTTTGATCTACCAACTTATGACTGAAGGGAAGAAACGGGAGAGTTGGAGAACAGTCGCAACCAGTTTGTCCCTTCTCTCTCCTAACTTCCATTCAGATTTCAGAAGCCACAGAATGAACATAAAACTGTGTGGTGATCCCATTTTGAATTAATTGTAAGAGAAAGGGTAGCGCCCTTAGTGAATTTAATAGAAATCCTTCGACTCTGATACGATTGTCTAATTTCCGGCACAGGCGATAATAATGACTGGAGATGAGAGCGAAACTGCAGATCTAGTGAAGGAAATCATCGAAGATCTGAAGAGAGAAAAGGCAAGGAGGAAGGAAGACTCTCCTTCCATCGAATCACCTCTCTAATCAGTGATATTCAGTCGATTCTTCGAGATGAGGCAGCAATCATCAGGGGAGAATTCAATCAGGCGACGTACAAGGAGGAAGGGAGACTCACTATGAGTGGTACGAAGACATTGACACTTAGACACGAAGGAGCAATCTCTCCCTGTACTTCTCCTCTCTCTCACTCGATGAATGAGTGACTGATGAGTGGAAGGAGTGTTCTTCCCCTCCGATGGATCTTCCTTCCAGGGGACAAACGAAGAGCAGAGGCAGAAGCTGCAGAGAGGGAGAGATGGCTAGCAGAGAGAGAAGAGAGAATGGCAAGAGAAGCTGAAGAGAGAGAGAGGAAGAGACAAGAGAGACTCAAGGAGTTGGAGATGATAGAGGTACGAGAGAGAGAGAGATCAACAACCAATCCACCCCCCCCCCTCCCATCAATCAGAGTGACGTCCATTCAGAAGGGAGTCAAATTCAGAAGGGCAATCAAATTGAAGTGTGGACGGAGAAAGATTAGAAGAGATTCCATTCTCCTTATTTCTATTTCTCTATAAGTGATCAGAGTAACGCAGAGAGAGTGGGAACGGAGAGAATGGAGCAGAGATGGAAGGAGAATGGGTGGGAGATTGATAAATGTGAGAAGAGTTCATTTTTTTCTCAACCCATCTCACATACTCTTTCGCCTTTTCTGTCTGCAGAGAAAGAGAAATGGAAATAATGGAGAGAAAGAAGTGAAGATGAGTGATGGAAAGTGAGATTAATCCCGAGAGAGAAGAGAGATTAATGGAGAGGAGGAATGAACCACACCAGTGTTCACTAGGGAGAAAAATGAAAAACACAGGAAGGACTGGACAAAATAATGATTGGTTGAAGGAAGAGCAGCGACGGAGGGCAGAGATAGACAGACAGAGAGCAGCGGCCATGGACAGATTGAAGAATATTCACTTGTATGAGGTAGGGAAAGACTAGAGGGAGGGGAGATCAACGTCTTCTTGCAGCAAGCAGAAGCAGCAGAGAAGGAGAGAGAAGAGAAGGAGGAGGAAGGAATGATTGTGGAGATACAGGTGGGAAGAGTCAGAGAGAGGTACAAGTGAGTACACTCGATGCAGCTGTTCTGACCAAGTAATGAACCGATTGCAGAACCCTCCTCCGTCCCTCCCTCCCTCCTCAGTCCTCTCTCCCAAACGGAATCCTCTCTGTTCAATTCGTTCTTTCTTCTGTCGCAGTCCTAAGAAATCGTCTCCTTCCCAATTGAATGGGGATCTCTCCTCCACTAAGCATTCCCTTTCCCATCGTTGCAATGGTCATTCGAACGGTGCTTCTCATCCTAAATCCTTCATTGGCAATGGAGGGGGAGCAACGATTATTAACGGGAATGGTCTTCACAATGGGCACTGAGAGGGGAGAAGAGTAGATGATCTCTGATCTCTTCTCCCCTTTTATCTGCTATCCAATCAACGTCAATCCTCCACATATTTATGTACATACATGACCTTTTTTTCGTGAGATTTCCCCTTTTTGTGCCAATTTGTAAGGAGAGTGTGTTGGAAAATGGATAAAATGCGAGTCCCTCTTGCGATTCCTCGATTCGAACTTCATCTCAAATGCCAAATGCGATCTTTATATTCGAAGGCGGTTCGAATTGATCTTCGAGTCAATGAAATGAAAATTCTCTTGACAAAGCAAACAAGACAATCAAGAAGTTAAGAGGAATTATCACTCTAACTCGCTTTATTTACAGACATGGAATCTTTCCGATTTCATTGTGTCTTGGCTGATTTCCCTTTCCAGTATCGAATATCGTAGGTGAAAGGGAACTTTCGATCTTCGGGTTTGATGAAGATTTCCTCTGAAGAAGAGAAGAAGATCAATGGGATCTCGAGATCAACGGGAAACCATTCATCAACAATAGAATAGATCATGTCTACACACCATTTTCTCATTCAATCGAAATTGTTAGAAAAGGCATGAAAGGAGATCTACTCCCATTTGAATAAATTAGGATTCGAATAAGTAATAAGAGACAGAGTGAGTGGTGGGATGTTGTGATAGCAGATTACCTCCCTTCTCTTTTCCCCACAGATTCTAGTTATTCCATTGTTTTCTACTCACTGTTTTCTTCTTTGTTCTTCTCTTCTGGAATGAGGAATGTCCTCGGAAGATGCTCCATTATCTCGTGGAGGGCGAATTGCTTCAATGCCTCCACCGAGTGACTTCTACCTTCACGAAGGGATGAATGGTTCCTCTTCTCCCCTCATTTCCATTTACCTCCTCTCTCTTGATTCTCTTGGGGGGAGAATCCAGCAATGATCCTCACATCCATCCCCACTACTCTTCCTTCTTCTGACTTCTCTGCTTCTTCTCTCAACTTCTCGAGTAACTCGAGAGGGAGATCGGAAGGAGGAGGACCCAGATCTTTCATTGAATGCTCAATCTCTTATTCATTCCCTCTCTCTCTCTCTCTCTCTCTCTCTTCCTTCTTCTCACCTTCGATTCGCTACTCCCTACATCGATTGCATTGATGAACGGAGTGACTGGACTGAATGATGGCGTCTCTCCCCCTCAATCGAATCCCCTTTCATCCCCCAGTAGGCCATCCCCTTCAACTGAAGTTACCAGTGAGAGAGATGGGATGAGTCGTCCCAGAGAAGTTCACAAATATTTGTGACAAATATAAGAATGGAATAGAAAGAAGAGTGTGAGATGTGTTTTGATGTACTGGTATCTACATGAACCATGGCTACCTAGATAAAAGGGATCTCTCCCCTGACCTCAAGAATGCATTGGGTACGAGGGAGGATCTGCTCCGTTCTCTCGCATTCGTCATTTTCTTCTCAATCAATGGATTCACTCCACTTTCTTCGCTCTATTCTACTCTCCTTCCTACTGTTTCTCCTATTCAAACACAATGAGATTCGGTGGCACTTCAAGACATCGAATGCCATCTCCAGGGGGGAATCTATTAGTGGAATGCACTCGACACTCAATCGAACCATCGAAAGAATAGGATTCATTCGTGTGTGAACGTCAATTTGTCCCCCTGGAAGTGAGGAGAAGAGAGGGAGAAGGAGAGAGTCACGAGAGAAGGAGAGAGAAGTGCGTCAGAAGGAGTGGAAGACTCACCTGAGAGCACCGTGCTAATTGAGGGAATGAGAGAAGAGAGAAGAACGAGGAACACTACCATCTGAGAATGAAGGAAGGACAGTGGATGAATGATCTCCCCCCCCCCCCCCCTGGATCCCCGAACAATAGAGTGTATCTTACAATGAACTGGGTTGAATACAATAGTTTATCCACAGTGAGAAATGGTGACAAAACCACGTTTGTTTTCAACCGAAATGTACACTTTGGAGGATGATCTAGAGGAGGAGCATCGCAGCGGCAGAAGAGAGAAGAGCGAGGGAGGCAGAGACGGGGGAGACCGAGTTGAAGAACACCTGTCCTGCAATATCCATATTCCCTCTAGGGCATACGACGGTTGATCCACCAAGTTGAAACCATTGTTTCAATAAACAGTTTTGTTCCTTCGTTCGTCATTTTCTTTGATCACCACGGAATTGGAAGCAAACAGAGCAGAAAAGAGAGTTGACGGGACGGATTCGAATGGAAAAAGAAAGGTGGAAACTGTGGTACAATTACACCCCCTCTAGCCGATTGGACATATTTCAATCGAAGAGGAATGTGAAAGATGAGTTGATCTATTGAGAGGTCGTTCCTATTGAGTTGAATGGACAGAATGGGATGGGAGAGAATCTTTTCCCATCCCACACTATCCTTGTGCAGGGACAATTCGATGGACGTCAATGGCTACTTCTACTCTCTCCGCTCGAAGTTCTCTCACCATTCTGGTCGTACTGCCTGTTCAAGTTGCTGGACTGAGTGTACGGATTCTGAGTAGTCTGCAAAGGATAGGGTACTGTATTCATTCCTCGGGGGTTACGGTATGGCTAACCTGGTACTGCTGGTTCTGCTGGTTGTAGTACTGCTGCTGCTGTTGCTGGGAGTTGTATTGAGGCTGCTGCTGATATCCATACTGAAAGAGTCGATGATCCATCTCGTCAATTCTCATTCCTCGTCTCATCCTTTACAGTACCTGGTTGTTGGCAGTTGTGTATTGTCTGAACTGTTGAGTTGGCTGTGCCACTTGTTGCTGTCCGTACTGGAAGATGGTGGTGAACTAAGGCGAGGATTGGGAAAAGTCTCACCATCTGGGCGCAGACGACGGCGACGAATGTTGCGAGAAGAATGCAGACAGAGTTCATTCTGTAAGATTACGGTTGTCTAATCGAGAACTGAATCTGTGAGTGAAGGGAAAAAGCGATAACTGAATGGAAGAGAAGGTAAGGGGTGGAGCTACTGGAGTTGACGGAGTATTTGTAGATGAAGAAGAGTTTGTTGAGGAGATGGTAGAGAGAATACAGATGGCACAAGTCGAGATATTTACAGCCTCTATCTAAGCAGCTTACACTTCATCGTGATAATTTTACCCTCTCGGTGCTCTGGATTAGACTGGTTCTGAAGAAGAAGCGTTTCATCTTCAGAGATAATGTGGAAGATCAAACAATGCAAGTATCTGCAAAAAAAGTCACAATTTTATCAACCTGGCCAAACTTGAGAATTAACCAATATTTATTCTCAATCATTATAACTTTAAAAAATAAGCAAATAAATATAAATTTAAAATTTTTTTTGCAAAATATTAAGTTTGACAATACCGGACTATGACTACCGTAGTCATTTCCAATTCCCGGCTCACATGACCGGGGAATTCATGTATTTTTTCTTTAATTTTCTTCATTTTTGTTTATATGGATCTTTTTTTGCCGAACTTGTTTTTTTCTCACTAATATTTCTGTAAAGGCCTTTTATGCATTACGTTTAGATCGCATTTACGTGAAATAGATGGAAATTTTCTCTCTTAAAAGTGATATTTAAGTTGCGGGTAAGAGTTATGACAGTCAGTCCTGGACGGGTTCTCTCTCTCGCTCAACGCTGCTATAGTGCGGTAGCATCTTCCCTCTCGACATCGTCGACGCCTCAAACGCTCTACATCACCCACGTGAAGTGGGTGACAGGCAAGGGTGAGTTGTATTCCCTTCCTCCTTTCTTTTTCTTGTCAGCTGTTGTTCCCTCTTGATCGTGACGTCATTGTAGGTCAGATTGAGAAGTACTTCTCTCGGTATGGACCCATTCGAAGCATCGATATGTTCTTCGTCAGTTTATACTTTTTAATATATTTTATGCCCTTTTTACTCAAAATTATGAAATTTCGTCAACTTGTAAAATATCCGCTTCTTTATTATGCATTCGTTCATCCTGGATATATCTATTTTTTGAATATCATAATGTGCTATTTGACTGATTGATCATGACTCTTATTAGGATGCTCAAACCGGACTGCACCGTGGATTCGCTTCACTGACGTTTGAAAGAGGAGACAGTGCTGCTCAAGCACTTCAACAGCGCCCCCACGTCATAGATGGAGACAGGGTCAGTTTGATTATAAGTATTTTATTCGTTTACGAGTCGTAAATTTCGACTTTAAAATTAGTTTAATCGAATTTTATTGTTGAATTTTCAGCTATATTTATTTGAATTGCTATGATCCAAAACGTTGTACATCGATATGAGCTCATTTTGCTCTTTTAAGGTGGACCTCCAGTTGTACATTCCTCTTCACTCGAAGACGAAGATATTCACGACGAATGCGGATAGAAGACAGAAACAAGTGAAGGAGCCGGCATAATGAAATTAATCTAAGACCACTTGCTCTTGATCAGGTCTTGTGTCACACATTTATGCTTAGCAATATATCTCCCGATTGTGAGGTTCCTGGAGCTTGTTTGATTCTGTTTTCTGTTAAAATAACCAAAATAGGACAAGCGAAAATAGCCGTTGCTCTCAGCATCTTTTTCTCGGCTGGTGGTACTCTAACAACCGGGTTCCAAATCTAGTCCGCTCCAACTTTCTGTATGCAACTCTTGCACCTCTCTCCTTTATCCTCGTTATCCTGCGTATCGAACCTGTTGTAGGATGAACTAGTACCGTTATGTTTCAGTAAAAGTGGCGTGGACTCGGATGATTAATAGAGTCACTTGTACAAAGATTGTTTCTCGTTCGCTTCTCGTGGAAATTGTTTGTCAGATGAGAAGAATAAAGTGTAATTGATATATAACGTTAACAACTATTTACACGAAACTGGTACGCAGCCAACACATTACTTAGTTGAGAATGCATTCTTACTTCCTTAAGTAATTGGACTGATGTGTGGTCTTCTGCCTTGAGTGTGTATCTCTGAATGGTAGATCAGAGGGTGGATGACAGCTTCTCCGTCAGTGTGCATGCTCCAGTGCACTCGCAGACTGGTTGCAGCTGTGATACCGAGAGGAGTACAGAGAAGGAGAACATCCGATGTAAGGGGAACAAGGGGTGGAGGGCAGAAAGGAAATGAAGAATCCATGTTTTATATCAGTAAAAACCGAAAAGTGGTAAAGGATTCCCTCTATCGTCGAGGGTGGGTGTAAAACGGCTTTTTGAACGTTAGAGTACCGCCAACCGAGATATATCAAGATGCTGAGAGCAACGGCAATTTTCACTTGTCCAAGTTTGGTTGTCACCTGTCCCCCCTCTCCCAATTCGCTTCAGTGCATGTGTAGAAATGTTTTCTTTCCAGAATGCTCCTACTCGATCGAGCAAGACAAAAGATGAAGTAATTTCGCATGAATTGAAGAAAGGAGAGGTCGAGAAACCGTGAGTTGCTATTATTATTAGCATGATTACTATGATGTGCGCGCCCAAGCTAGGATCAAGTAGAAACTCGGTTCCAAGTTGGGATCAAGTACAGTATCCCCGAGTAGCGTTCCCAAGTTGGAATAAGCGATTCTCCAAGTGGCGCACAAGTTAGGTAGCCATTTGGAGATTTGCTTGCTTCCAACTTGGGCGCGCACACCAGAGTACTCTAGAGTACTGTTATTCATGGTACTACCATGAACTGTATAATATGCACAGCGGAGACAACTGACATCAAAGTTCTTATTTCATTTCCAGTTCGTTATTCGGTGGATTCGCAGTTCCTATCAACAGTGCATTTCCTAACCCCAAGGTACTTACAAGATGGTTATGAGCCCGTTTGCGTAAGAATCGGACAATCGCTGGCATCGGCCAAAAAGGTCAAATCGCTGAAACTCTGTATTTTGGGGCTTTCTTGTATGCTGATGACGATAGGCATATTCATTTTGCTCAAAGATTGGTCGTTGGCTCCAGATGGCGTCACGTCGAAATAGAACTTTTTCCAATATCTAGTTTCCGGATGTCACTAAAATTAAGTGCGAATTATTTCCGGGGCAGATTTGGATGGGGATCACGCCTGTCTAGTTCATTTTTCATGATTTTTAAAAATAAATTTGTAAAATCAAACTTTTCATAGAGATAAAAGATATCGGAGAGACTTCCATAGTTCGAACCCTCTTGACGAGAGGAGTCAAAATATGTGCTCAAATGCAAGAAAAAACATCGCCATAAGATTTTTGGCGGTAAAAACTGAGTTTTTGCCAGCGAAATCGGCTGTCGGACTTGGTCTCTTCCCTTGATCTACCCCAGTCTCTCGTTCGGCTGACCTCTTCCCTCCTCTCCGCCTCTCCTTCCTCTCGCCTATCGCCGATTTCGCTGGCAAAAACTCACTTTCTGCCGCCAAAAAACTTATGGCAATGTGTTTTCATACATTTGAGCACATATTTCGACTCCTCTCATCAAGAGGGTTCGAACTATGGTAGTCTCTCTGAAATCTTTTATCTCTACGAAAAGTTTTATTTTACAAATTTATTTTTAAAAATCATGAAAAATGAATTAGACAGATGTGATCGCCATCAAATTCTGCCCCGGACATAATTCGCACTTAATTTTAGTGACCTCCGAAATCTAGATATTCAAAAAAGGTCGATTTTGACGTGACGTCATCTGGAGCCAACGATCAATCTTTGAGAAAAATGAATATGTCTATCGTCATCAGCATGCCAGAAAACCCCAAAAGACAAAGTTTCGTCGATTTGACATTTTTGGCCGATGCCAAACACCGTCAAAATTGTCCGATTCTTACGCAAACGGGCTCTTATATATAGACAGTGGTCGAAAAGTAGGTCCAAAATGACCTAACGTGCCCGGTTTTTGGAGTCCAGACCAGTGCAAATGTAGCAAACGTACCCAGTTTTTCAATATTTTTTTGATTAAGATGTAAAAACATACCCATTTTCAAAGATTTCATATTAAAATTTTAGAAACATGCCCACTTTTTATAATTTTTGTGACCTACTCTTTCGACCACTGTATATAGACGTTGTAATGGATGGATTGATGTGTTAGGGTGTGCCTGGATGGGATGATCGAGAGCACGATGTGGAGGAAGCGATCAGAGATGGACCCGCCATTCTCAAGAAGGAGTTAAGGGTTAGCAAACACCTATCATAATCATTAATTGAGGACAAATGAGAGTGTCGATTATACTCTGATTAAGTAACGAAAGATATGGTTAATAAACAATTTTATATTTGTAGAAACTGGGTAAAGAGATTGCGTCAATCAAAGGTTCCGTTGAGAAAACAGACATCATAGAAACACTTGGAGGGCTGAAGGTCAGTTTAATTTATAGAACATTAATTTAAATTTGAATCAATAATCCTTAGCATGGACTTGGGTTACTTGTAGGACGATGAGGCCCGTGCTGATTTCCGATTCAGAACACCCGAGGTACGGTATTTGTCTTGTTTTCAAAGATAAACATAATACGAGGGGGAAGGTTAGGATAAGCAGCAGTGTAACCATGATACACGCATTCGCACACTAACAACGATCTTATGATCGTGATAGTGGAAGGACCAGTCAACGTTGCCCGAGGGGAAGTAGTGTAAATAGGCAATGGCGCGCAGATTGGGGCAGTGGTAGAGATGGTGGGGAGGGGGGGGTCTGTGATTCATTGCAAGATGCAGGTTTGATGATTCGAGTAGTGTATGGAATTGAGATATCTGTATTGCAGGAGCTGTCATTGTGGCACACTGGTTGTGATTCGGATTGGAAGGAAGGTTTCTCCTCCGTGCGATTCGAACCCACGGACAGAGGAACTGCTGTATTCAGGTACTCACCGCTCATTTACTCTAGTCCCTATCTCCGTTCATATATATGTAACTTAAGCATGTGCATCGCAATAGTGTAATATGGCTATTTAAAACACGTTCTCCGTAAGACTGCAGTGAAAGGGGGTATGGATGGCACAACTCTGCCAAAATGGTCACCCGGAGCTCATACTTTTGGAACATGACCCCTCGGGCCAAAGAACTTTTCAACCGGAAGCGTGACCCGAAATATCGATTTTTGATCTACCGAAATCGATTTTTCAAATTTCAGATTTCGATGGTATGCTATAGCGCATTCGAAAGAGCATAAAAAGTTATGTTAGAAACTCAAAAGGAAACCAGAATCCATCAACGTTGACGTCAGATAGAGCCCGAAGAGTAAACATTTTCATCACTTTTGGTAGATCATGGCATGAATGCACATGAAGCCGTAGGTTGTATTAGGTTGGTGCGAAAGTTTCTGACTATTTATTTTTCATAATTTCTCCTAGCCTATTTCGATTGCCTGCAATTCCTCTATAGTTTTTGTGACGTCAGTAGTGGTGGAGTACCGGAAAACATAAACATTGGATATATCGGTTATTGAACGTGAGAACATTATTTTCATATCGAAACTGCCGAAAATGGTGTTTTTTCGGTGTTTTTGGTTGAACTGAACTTCTCAGATATTTGAGACCTCCTGAATTTGCCCAACATATATGTAGGGCAAGAGTTGCTTATTCGGTTAAACGTGAAAAACTGGGTCTTCATTGCGGGTGAGAAGATAGAAACGACAATCTGAAGAGATCTGAAGAGTCAATTTATATGCCTGTCTAATAGGCTTCTCAATAATCCTTCACGTGTGTCTCAATCTCATTTGCTCTTAGAGTTACGATCAATTGAACAGTATTGCAAATCAAGAACAGTTTACAGTTTGACTGTGAATAGTGTCATCCTTGCTGAACGAATTGGTCCGATATTGTATCGCGTAAAAAGGATTCCCAAGCCTTCATCAACTATGAATATCCATTAGTTGATTGGCTGAATGAGATGGACAGGGTAGGTAAAAATGCCCGAACATGAAAATAGTCATAAACTTTCGCACCAACCTAATACATCTCGGATTTTACATATATTGTGTAGTTTTTAATTCTGAATAAAATGCACTCTGTCGGAGCGGATTTTTACGCTATAAGGGCCGAAAATCGCGCTCAACGATGACGTACTTCGAGACAAATTTTAGGAAACTTTGGAGTTCGATATCGTGCAATAGCTCATTTGAAAGAGCATTAAAAGTTATGTCAGATGCTGCAAGGAAATCAGAATCCATCAACGTTGACGTCAGTTAGACGTGATCATTTGAAATTATTCATGCGAAACGACGTGAAGTATTTCGACTATATCATTTTAACTTTACATTTTGGTGACCTGGGATATCAAAATTCGAATTCTGCACTTAAAAATACGTCAGAAAATCTATAAATTGTTCACTTTTCGAAGACATGTTGAAAATCGATTTTTCTGTTGAAAATGATGGCCTGAAAAATTGCCAAAAAGTTAAAATCGTGAAATAGTTTGCCAAATCTATTTTCTGACGTATTTTTATGTGCAGAATTCGAATTTTGATATCCCAGGTCACCAAAATGTAAAGTGAAAATGATATAGTCGAAATACTTCACGTCGTTTCGCATGAATAATTTCAAATGATCACGTCTAACTGACGTCAACGTTGATGGATTCTGATTTCCTTGCAGCATCTGACATAACTTTTAATGCTGTTTCGAATGAGCTATTGCACGATATCGAAATCCAAAGTTTCCTAAAATTTGTCTCGAAGTGCGTCATCGTTGAGCGCGATTTTCGGCCCTTATAGCGTAAAAATCCGCTCCGACAAAGAGTGCATTTTATTCAGAATTAAAAACTACACAATATATGTAAAATCAGAGATGTACAACCTACGGCTTCATGTGCATTTATGCCATGATCTACCAAAAGTGATGACAATGTTTACTCTTCGGGCTCTATCTGACGTCAACGTTGATGGATTCTGGTTTCCTTTTGAGTTTCTAACAAAACTTTTTATGCTCTTTCGAATGCGATATAGCATGCCATCGAAATCTGAAATTTGAAAAATCGATTTCGGTAGATCAAAAATCGATATTTCGGGTCACGCTTCCGGTTGAAAAGTTCTTTGGCCCGAGGGGTCATGTTCCCAAAGTATGAGCTCCGGGTGACCATTTTGGCAGAGTTGTGCCATCCTACCTGCATTCTTACAGAGAACGGGTTTTAATTGCCAATGGAACTGTTAATTTCAGCGGTAGCATCTCTTCTTCGATAATGAAGGATGGACGGATAGAACGGGCGGGATGGGCTTCCTTCAAATTGGAGGATAAGGTCATATGTTTTCACATATATTTTCATTGTCTGATTGGCAATTTTTGAATGTAAACGATGTATCTAACGTATGTAGTCAGTATTTCACGGTAGAAGGATTTCCAACTTTGCTCGTAGGCAGCATTCAATCGTCGCAAATATCTCGCCCACTGGCACAACTACTCTCATCTCATGATTAAGGTTGGATATATATTTTCTCAAGGAAAGAAAACATCTGCCACTTTTAAAAGTAATTTGTGTTCGAAATCAAAATATTTTGTGGCTGGGTGTCTCTCCCCCCCCCCCCCCTCCGTCCCCTCTGCCCCTTGCAGTGTCGAGGTGATGGACGCAGTTACAAAGTGATGCTTCACTCTCCTCTGGCTATCGATATGACCTGGGGAGACTCGTACTCCTTCCCTCTCCACACTCACGGAGGACCCTACTGGCAGTACGAGAGGATTCCCTTCAGCAAGTGAGCACCCAGGGGGACTCTCTCTCATTCCCTCATTCTCTCTTCAGATTCTTCCACACAGTGGCAGGCCGTATTCAGGATCGGCAGCAGGTTGTCTCTCTCACGGATGTCAGGTGGGGGTCCATACCGATTGTTAAAGAGCTTGAGCTGTTCTATCTTTTGTATGTTGTTGCCTAAGAGCTAAGACTCACATGAACTTAGCTGCACTATCAAATGCGATAATTATTACATTAGATAGTGTAGCGAAGTTCATGTGAGTCTTAGCTCTTAGGCAACAACATACAAAAGATAGAACAGCTCAAGCTCCTTAACAATCAAAAAAGAGAGAAGCTTTTTAACCAAAATTAATTGAGTTATGTAATTAAAACTTCAAAATTTGATTAGAGAGGAGGGTACTGCCAGGGGGAGAGGGGGGACATTTTGGTATGGACCCATCAGGTGGGGCATTGCTGTGATACGACCTATCTGAGAAATTCAGTGCCTTGTCACAGTCAAATAATTCTAAATCGTTCAAATTTCCTTGCTGTACTCGGTGAAGGAAATCGACGAGCATCGACTAAATTTTGATGCATACGCGTTCGCGCTCCGAGTAGAATATCTACCGTAATGAATTCCGATCGATGCTGCAGCCATTTTATTCCGACGCCCTTTTGAGTGAAATCTTCCGTGAGACGATGTAGAACTATGTTGATTTTCTGAGATCCCGTGTTGTAATAACCTAATCTTTCCTCTTTCCAGTTCGATCTCGATCGTTCTAATGGATCGAGTGGACGGGCCGTTCGCCTTCGAAATCGACTGGATCGGAGTTGTTCACGATAGATCTCATATAGAAGAGACTGCCTATGAGACTTACACTCTTCCCCTATGGAACACCCATGGAATATGATTACCGTAAATAAGTTACGGTAGCCTTTTCTTCTCGCATGTGTTACGTGTAAGTAAATATAGAAGTAGATATGTTGTTATTGTTTAATGGTTAATAAAGAGCTGTATGGAAATATGGAGTAGTGATTCCAATCACATTTATCACTCGTACTCTCTATTCTCTTTTTGAGTAGGATTGGGCTATTCATTAATCACTTCTTCGACTTCTTTCTCTTTGCGTATTCTGGTCGCATGATCTGAAGGGAGTGATCGATCCCCTCTCTTCCCTTTGATCTACCTTGAAGGTGCACTTGAGAGAAGCATCGATGTGCATCACTGCTGCTGCATTGTCGAATTGGCCACAGTAGTGAGGAGCAGAGAAGATGGTCACCTAGGGAAGACTAGGGTTGAGGGGGGGGGATTCCTCACCAGTTTGCGATCGCAGAAGAAGTCGTAGCCATCCTGGACTACTTGATGGGCTCTCACGATCAGATCGATACTGTGCTTCTCACAGAATTGATTGACGACATCCGGACCTGCAGACTCCGCCCCTCATCCAATTCTGCACGGTTTACCCACCAAAGGTGCACGAGACTCCGCGAATGGAATAGTGGAATCCCTTGACACTCGCGTATGGATCTGACCAGAGCAGATCGAGGGGCATCGAGTTGTTGGGAGGATCCTACAAATCGAACTGATTACTGTATGCGATTGCATGTATGGGATTGTTGTGTGTCCATTCTATTGATTCCCAAATTCTCGATTGGCGCTCCCTTACCGTGAGTGGCCTGCGAATGTCATTGAGTGTCTGGTAGAGATTCGTCGCCTCGAGTAGATCCTGATTGAGTGGATGGATAGGATAGGGATACTGTAGATGAGCCAACCTTGGATAATCCTCCATGCATGCACACAATTCTCTTTCCCACGAGAGCAGAGAGAGGCATCACAGTGAACACTTCCTGAGATTATCATCCCCCCTCTCTCCCCCTCCCTCCTTCCACTCACTGAGAAGGCGTTGTACACTCGTTCACTACCGTATCTCTGCATGATATTCTGAAGTGGTGGTTGAGTCACTTTCCAATCACTTCACCACCTGATGGAATCCGTAGATTCTATTCACAATTGTCGTTTCGTGATTGCCTCGAAGCAAGAAGAAATTGAGGGGATATTTGATCTGAGAAAGATTACGGTAGATGAGAGATACGGTATCAAGGAATGCCTTTAGTGCGAGGAGAAAGAGCATCGTCTCGATGGAATGAGTGCCTCTATCAATGTAATCACCGAGAAAGAGATAGTTCGTCTTCGGGGGGAATCCATTCTGAGAGGAAGAGTGAGTAGAGCAGAGAGATGAATCTCACCGTCTTGAAGATGCGAATGAGATCGTTGAACTGCCCATGAATGTCACCACACACAGTCAGAGGAGGCTGATATCCACCATCGATTGGCATCCCCCTCTCCCCCCTCTTCTCCCCTTGCCCTTCTCCCCTCACCGTCAGCTCCAGACACATTGGCTGCGACATGAACATCTTGTAGCAAGCCTCGAGGAAGGTGAACACTTCCTAGAGTACGGTACGTTAAGGTATTATACCACGATGAGCCACTTTGGCTTACAGGCTCTGTAGGGTCCTTGTACTCATTCGTCGAGATTTTCATGAGCTTTTCAAGAATTTTATCACCTTCCTGAAACGTGATAATAGATTGTTTATGTGAGAGTGTTTTTACCTTGTCATAATCAATTACTTTGTCTACCGTCGAATTCGAGTAGGTGGACATTGCTGAACGAGGAGGGGTTGAGAGGAGGGAGAAGGGGACGAACCGGTCCCGAGTAGGGGCGAGTCAACGAACCGTCCCAGAAGAGAGAGAGGAGTATAAATGAATGGAGAACGAGGAGAGAAGAGAAGATCTCACAACGAACTTGGCATATTTACGAGTTGAAAAAGAGAGAAATGAAGGAGTTTTCTTTTTGCATATTTCAATTATTTATCACGTCAGGCAATAGTGCTCGATGGGTCGGTACTCTTCATAAGCTGAACTCCACCAAAGGGGTCCAATCGCTCTCTTGAGATCATCGCGCCATCGGACCTTGGGGTGACCTTGAGGGCGCGTGCGGTTGTAAGGCGTCCACACTGTTGTCGCTCGCGTCCAGTGATCAACTTTCATCTCCCTTACCTTCAAAGCCCATTTTGCCTTGCATCTCAGGGCCTCCTTATTCCAGTCGCGCACTCCTGTGATCTCGCGAAGCCTCTCATTTCTCATTCGGTCCTTGAGAGTCACTCCGACCATTCTCCGTTCCATCTTCCTTAGTGCGACGTTAAGACTCTCCTTGTCGCTTGATCGTAGAGCCCACGTCTCACTCCCGTAGATCACGGTAGATTTGACGCAGCTATCGAAGAGACGTCTCTTTGTCTTCATGGGGAGAATACGGCTGGCGAGCAGATGAGACAGCTCCAAGCACTCCATCCCAATCTAATACGGTGTTCTAATTCGGCAGAGGGATCAAGGGGGAGAGAGATCTTCCCGCCAAGATAGGTGGCTGAATAAGCGAAACAGAACACTTGATCGTTGATGATCACAGGTTTTCGGATGCAGGATGCAGGATGTGATGTGAGGATGTGAGGATGTGGGTGCAGGATATGAGGAGGCGTTAACTTCCAGTCCTACTCGAGAGCAGGCCTCTACCAGCTACCTTAGCATCTTCTCCATTTCCGGACGGTTCTTGGCAATGAGAGCGACATCATCGGCGTACTCCAGATGACAGAGATGTCTTCCGTCAATCCGAAGTCCGCAGTCCTCCCAGTCGATATCGTCCATTGCGAGGCGGAGTACAGCGTTGAAGAGGGGTGGGGGCAAAGTGTCTCCCTGCCGGACTCCGAGGCGCCGAAGGAGATGCACGAGGGTTGGGTGTACTCCTGCCTTACAGAGAGCCTGCCATACCGCACTCCACTCCACACAATCGAAAGCCTTGGTGAAGTCCACGAATCCTAGGTACAATGGGATATTGTACTCGTAACTCTTTTCAGCGATTTGTTTGATTGGGTGCAGGTTGTTGATTGTAGAGTGCCCTTTGCGGAAACCAGCTTGGGTGAGGTTTGCATATTTATGATTAATCTATTTTACATTCTTGATGACTCTTTGGTGATCTAATTGTAAGATGATGACTGATCTTCTTCAAAAGAGGGTCTCTCCTTCCTCTTCCTTCTCTTCGTCTCTCAATGATTAGGGGGGGGGGGGGGGGGAACAGTCCCACAGAACTGTCCCGTTAGGTCAGCGACACTTCAATTCAATATTGAAAAAGACTGTTACTACATATGCGTGCGACTTTTTTTTTATTAAAAATGGTTTGAAAAATATTGAAATTTTAAATGTTCGACACTAGGGTGGCGAAAACGGCTCTTTTTTCTCGAACAAAATAACATTCATAAAACGATGTTTTAAGTGAACTATCCAGAGAACTATTTAATTGCATAGAAAAGCGGCAATTTTATAATTTTTGAGGAAGCAGTCTCATTGACAGTATCTGGTATCTATCCCTCCTCCTCTCTCCTCATCATAGCAACCGTTGAGTGTGTCCTCCACTCCTAGTTTCTCTTCCTCTCCTCTTCTCTCCATCTTCTCCTTTCTTTCTCTCTCCACTCCTCTCATTGCTAATGTCCAACAAACTTCCCTTCCAGGACATCGCTATACGATTGTCCATTACGCTATCCGCAAATAGAAAATTTCCTTTACCGTAGTGTTCCCATATTTTCGATAAAAGTGTTCCTTTTTGATTTTCGCTGGTCAAGCACAATAAGGTTGATAATGCATATATCTCTTTCATATCTTCTCTCTCCTTATGCTTCCTCTGATCTTCCCTGGATGCATCTTCCCTTCTTCATTCTTCTGACTGCATCACTCACATCTACTGCAGTTGTCCAAAGGGAAGAATCTAGGGTGAGAAGGGGATTCTCGAGTGATCCACAGTCACCTCATACCGTAATCCTTGCAGTGTTCGTGGCCGAACACAGATACTCTCTTTATTATCGATTCGACACTCGGTATTTCATCTTACGATCACGTGCTAGAGATTCAATTCCTCGAACAGGTTCACTATTTACAATTGTTGAATGAAGTTGGATTTTAATTCTGTAGATTCTTGGTCTAATGCGGATATCACGGAACGAGAGTCGCATTGCTCTTGCTCAATTCACTCCACAGGTTCTCCCTTCTCCTTCCATCTCTCCTTCCTTCCTTCTTCCTTCTCCTTCCATAC
>BTRK01000006.1:28805418-28872487 GCA_036245805.1 Pristionchus mayeri
GTTACTGAATGGATGAGGAGAAGGGATGTTAGTGATGCGAATGCATGAAAGGGCGAATAAGGTTAGAGAGGGACGCACTGTGTTACACAGGAAGAGGTCGGATGACGAGGGACTCACGATCATTCAATGGGAGCAAACCCTTCACATCCACGACACCAGACAACACGTACACACTACATTTATTGATTTAGGTGCATAGAGGAATAAATTAACAATTATAAGTAATTAAACATTAAACAATAATTAAACAAGTGTAAACTAATGAGGACGTACAAGATATCCATGGTATTCTCGTGAAGGTGGAGATGAATAGACTGGAGTGGAATCCCCCCCGTATCCAGAGAGAGATCCACCCTTGAAGTCATGTTCTTCCTTGAGAGAAGGAGTAGGGTATCGAGAGGGAGGGGCATCATATCCAGTTGAGGAAGAGGGAGGGATTGCAGGAGGGAGAGGTCTCTTATGAGGGGAGGGAGACTTATCGTATTCATTCGAAGAGGGAGAAGAAGGAGTGGGATAGGGATTGAAGGAAGGATGATGGACTGGTTCAGCTGCATGGTTGTACACCTTCGTTACTGGAATCCGAGTGGTCGAGGAGGATGGGGAGGGGTTGACATGGTTAGATCCCTCTGAGTTAGAACGGGGAGGTGGAGTGGGTCGATTGATAGAGGAATGGCGAGGGTTTGATGAAGGTTGATCATATGTCTCTCTAACTGGGAGGGATGGGATGAACTCTCTTCGTTTCTGTCCTGGTTCATTTCCTCTTCCATGGAAGCTCGACTCATATCCTCCAATCGTCGAGGGAGTCGTCAAATCATCGTATCCAACTTGTGATCTTTGAGTTGTTGCAGATGGAACTTCCACTCTCTTCTCTACTCCATTGGGTCCTCTTACTCCTGGTCCTCCAGCGAAACTGTTCTCGTATCCTCCGTTTCCCTCAGTCGTCGTTCTCGGTGGAAGAGGAGTTGTCGCAGTATCGACAATCGATGGAATGCGGTAGGTCACAGGCGCACGAGTAGTCGTGGGACCATTGTATTCAGAAGAGGGCGATGACGTTGTCTTAGATGATCCTGAAGAAGGAGTGTGCAGACCTTCGTAGTAACCTCCGTTGGAATTGGGTTGAGGGACGGTAGGTTGGATGGAGGGGAAGGAGGGGAAGGAGTGGGAGGGGGTGGGAGGAAGGGGAATCTCATATCCTCTCGATGGTGATGGTACAGCTGTAGATTCCTCTCTTGGCTCTTCTCTATCGGATATAACTTCCTCCGAAGATGAGGACGAAGAGGAAGAAGAGGAAGAGGGACCACGACCAGGCTGAGTGGGTGATCCATACCCGTCGTACCCATTCTTACCACTCCCAGATTCGTATCCAGAACCCGATCCAGATCCGTTTCGATCGTGCCCATCTGATCCCTTACGAGCTCCGGGGGTACCAGAGCCGTGGTTTCCTCCATTCGATCCAGAACCGGAGCCAGATGTAGAGCCGTGGTTTCCTCCATTCGATCCAGAACCGGAGCCAGATGTAGAGCCGTGGTTTCCTCCATTCGATCCAGAACCAGAGCCAGATGTAGAGCCGTGGTTTCCTCCATTCGATCCAGAACTGGAGCCAGATGTAGAGCCGTGGTTTCCTCCATTCGATCCAGAACCGGAGCCAGATGTAGAGCCGTGGTTTCCTCCATTCGATCCAGAACCGGATCCAGATGTAGAGCCGTGGTCTCCTCCATTCGATCCAGAACCGGAGCCAGATGTAGAGCCGTGGTTTCCTCCATTCGATCCAGAACCGGAGCCAGATGTAGAGCCGTGGTTTCCTCCATTCGATCCAGAACCGGAGCCAGATGTAGAGCCGTGGTTTCCTCCATTCGATCCAGAACCGGAGCCAGATTTAGAGCCGTGGTTTCCTCCATTCGATCCAAAACCGGATCCAGATGTAGAGCCGTGATTTCCTCCATTCGATCCAAAACCGGAGCCAGATTTAGAGCCGTGGTTTCCTCCACTCGATCCAGAACCAGAGCCAGATGTAGAGCCGTGGTTTCCTCCATTCGATCCAGAACCGGAGCCAGATGTAGAGCCGTGGTTTCCTCCATTCGATCCAGAACCAGAGCCAGATGTAGAGCCGTGGTTTCCTCCATTCGATCCAGAACTGGAGCCAGATGTAGAGCCGTGGTTTCCAGAACTGTGTGATCCTGGACCATCACCTTAATCAAGAATTTCTTGCACTAGTACATCCATGCAATTTGAATTGTGTCTTTTACCACGCCTTCTTTCTAACCTGGCGAAGTTAGCGCGCGCTCACTCACTAGCCTATTTATGCGAGCGCACGCTCCGGTTACGAAACAAGGGCTAGTCCCTCTCTTTATCGACGCGACTCCACCGTACCCCTCTGAAAAATATAATAAATGTTGGTTGTTCTGAATAAATGGAGAACCCGGGAAACAGCCATGCGTCGCTTCATTGTCGTAACGAGCCTTGAGGATTAGAGCCTGGGGGCATCAAAAAAGCAATTTTTTTCCATGTATTCAAATTCTCTTCAGAAGACTCGTTATTTTCCCTCTTCCTTGAGTAAATCATTAGTCCCGTAGTCTCCTGTAGAAAACTTAGAGAATCTCTCTTGGAGTATCACCCTCAAATTTAGTGATATTGAGATGAATGATATTCCTCCATCATCTGATTCCTCATCCCCTTTCCTTCATTCTATATCCTGTCACTCTCCTGTTCCTATTCTTCATTACCACCAGTTCCACTTCTATCATCTCCCTTTCGAATGCCAGTCCCTCCATTACTCTATCTACAGTCTCAATCTCGATCCCTTTTGATCCCTTCGAACCTTGTCCATTCCTTCCTCCATTCGATCCATTCCTTCCTGTTCCATCATCTCTAGATCCATCTCTATCTCCATTTCTCCTTCCCGATCCATTCGATCCCTGTCCATTCCCTTTCCCTTGCGAGTCATGGGTAGATCCGGATGGGTGTCCATGGTCAATTGAGTGGAACGACGAAGACTGAAAGAGAGATGAGGGCATGCAGTGAGTCGGAGAATCAAAGGGAACCTCGTTATCTTCCCAGGGACTATCCATTATGCATTATTGTTTGTGAAAAAACGTTTACTAATTACGACATCACCGGGTTATTTCACGCCAAAGAAGAGAAAGGAACGGAGACTCGTGATATCAACATAACCGGGATCCATCGGGTATCATTCGAACTATCAGGCAAACCGAGACAACACGAGACATTATCATGCACAATCTCCCACTTCAAAGGAATAGAGAACCCACTGATGCAGGGAATCCATTTGTTGATCCAGATCCAGAGCTAGAACCATCAGCACCAGTGCCAGGGAATCGATGAGAACCGTGAGAACCAGATCCGTTGCCGGGCAATACTGATCGGTCGGAAGGTGAATCGGGGAATGAAGGACCATCAGTTGGAGGGGATTGTGAGTTCTCGCCCTGTAAGGGATCACCATGGGAGTGGGAAGGAATACGAGTAGGAAGGTAAGGTGCAAAGTGAGTGGAGGGAAAGAATTCCTCTTCTCCCTCGTGAGATGGTGAGACACTCGCGAAGCCGTGGAGAAGATTAGGGGGAGGAGAATGAGATTGAGGTGAAGAAGGAAAAGGAGGAGAAGAAGGAGACATAGGGACGAGAGACTGGGAGATGTCTTCGTAATCAGAGAGCGAGAATGGGGGAGGAGTGAGTGTGATTCCATGAGGGAGTGGATGGAAGTGTTCAGCTGGATGGAGTGGCATCTGGGGGATATCAGAGGGAGAGAGCTCATCGAGAGTCGAGGGAGGAATTGTGGAAGGGAATGAGTGAGGGGTTTGATGGAGTGAGAGTGAATGATGAGTGGAGGCGGAAAGGGGAGGAAGCAACTGGAAGAGATTGTGCAGGGGGAAGACAAGAGTAAGCGAACGTGCGATCGAATCGAAGGGTCCATTTCTTTCCAAGTATCTGTCGAGGGATAAGACTGCAAAATCAAACAATTCTGCCAACTTATAAAATGGTACTGGAGATTTTCCATTCTATGAAAACCCAACATGACACCCACGTGAGGAAATTTAGATCCAGAGGTTTCCGATCCACTGAATGAATTGTGAGAGCCGTGCCCAGAAGATCCGAGAGGGTTCGAGCTGGGGAATGACCCATGTGGCCCGGTAGAAGATTCCGGAGTATTCGATCCACTGAATGAATTGTGCGAGCCGGGCCCAGAAGATCCGAGAGTGTTCGAGCTGGGGAATGACCCATATGAATGGGGTCCAGAAGATTCCGGAGTATTCGATCCACTGAATGAATTGTGAGAGCCGGGCCCAGAAGATCCGAGAGGGTTCGAGCTGGGGAATGAACCATGTGAATGGGGTCCAGAAGATTCCGGAGTATTCGATCCACTGAATGAATTGTGCGAGCCAGGCCCAGAAGATCCGAGAGGGTTCGAGCTGGGGAATGAACCATGTGAATGGGGTCCAGAAGATTTCGGAGTATTCGATCCACTGAATGAATTGTGCGAGCCAGGCCCAGAAGATCCGAGAGGGTTCGAGCTGGGGAATGAACCATGTGAATGGGGTCCAGAAGATTCCGGAGTATTCGATCCACTGAATGAATTGTGCGAGCCAGGCCCAGAAGATCCGAGAGGATTCGAGCTGGGGAATGAACCATGTGAATGGGGTCCAGAAGATTCCGGTGTATTCGAGCCGCTGAATGAATTGTGAGAGCCGGGCCCAGAAGATCCGAGAGGGTTCGAGCTGGGGAATGAACCATGTGAATGGGGTCCAGAAGATTCCGGAGTATTCGATCCACTGAATGAATTGTGCGAGCCAGGCCCAGAAGATCCGAGAGGGTTCGAGCTGGGGAATGCACCATGTGAATGGGGTCCAGAAGATTCCGGTGTATTCGATCCGCTGAATGAATTGTGCGAGCCAGGCCCAGAAGATCCGAGAGGGTTCGAGCTGGGGAATGCACCATGTGGCCCGGGTCTAGAAGAACCGGAAACGTTGGGGCCAGAGAATGAATCTTCCGAGTTAGGTACAGAGGGTTCGGGAGATTTGGATCCAGATAAAGACCCATGCGAACTTGGTCTAGGAGTGGTTGGGTCCATGGAGGATCGATTCAAGCTGGGCTCAGGTCTTACTGGAGTGATGATTTGTCCAGTGATTGGGCCGTCAGAACCAGGTGTAATGGCTCCATCAGTGGTTGTGTCAGGGAATGGAGTGAATGGGTGAGAAGAGTGATGGGGATGGAGAATAGTGCCGTGTGGGGGAATGAGGGAGGAGGAAGAGGGACGAGAACCACCGGAATGCTGCAATGGATCAATGGTGGAGAGAGTGAAGGATCTTGAATATTCAACTCAATTCGTGCTTAAGTGTCTCACTCGAAGGGGAGGGGAAGGAGAGTGGGAGTGCCATGCTGATCCACCATCGGAACTCGTGCCAGCAAATGAAAGTGAACCAGGATGAGCATTGATAGTGCCAGGGATCACAGTTCGATCACCAGGGAAGCTCACTCCTCCTCGTGAAATTGTCTGAATTGTGACTAATCGAACGAGGTGCATGACTATGGTTAAAACAACACGTCACTCAATCTCATGCTGATTACTTGTGAGATTAGTATGACTTACATGGCCAGGGGTCTTCTCCGATCCAGATTCAGGAATTTGATCATTGGGTCCGCGGAATCGTCCTCCAGATCCAGGATGTGTACCGTCTGAGCCAGATCCGGGGAATCTATCATCTGAGCCGGAGTGTCTTCCATCAGGACCAGAGCCAGGGAATCGTCCTGCAGATCCAGGATGTGTACCGTCTGAGCCAGATCCGGGGAATCTATCATCTGAGCCGAAGTGTCTTCCATCGGGTCCAGAGCCGGGGAATCGTCCTCCAGATCCAGGATGTCTACCGTCTGAGCCAGATCCGGGGAATCTGTCATCTGAGCCGGAATGCCTTCCATCAGGACCAGAGCCGGGGAATCGTCCTCCAGATCCAGGATGTCTACCGTCTGAGCCAGATCCGGGGAATCTGTCATCTGAGCCGGAGTGACTTCCATCGGGTCCAGAGCCGGGGAATCGTCCTCCAGATCCAGGATGTATACCGTCTGAGCCAGATCCGGGGAATCTGTCATTTGAGCCGGAGTGTCCTCCATCAGGACCAGAGCCGGGGAATCGACCTCCAGATCCAGGATGTCTACCGTCTGAGCCAGATCCGGGGAATCTGTCATCTGAGCCGGAGTGTCTTCCATCGGGTCCAGAGCCGGGGAATCGTCCTCCAGATCCATGATGTCTACCGTCTGAGCCAGATCCGGGGAATCTGTCATCTGAGCCGGAGTGTCCTCCATCAGAACCAGAGCCGGGGAATCGTACTCCAGATCCAGGATGTCTACCGTCTGAGCCAGATCCGGGGAATCTGTCATCTGAGCCGGAATGCCTTCCATCAGGACCAGAGCCGGGGAGTCGTCCTCCAGATCCAGGATGTCTACCGTCTGAGCCAGATCCGGGGAATCTATCATCTGAGCCGAAGTGTCTTCCATCGGGTCCAGAGCCGGGGAATCGTCCTCCAGATCCAGGATGTGTACCGTCTGAGCCAGATCCGGGGAATCTATCATCTGAGCCGAAGTGTCTTCCATCGGGTCCAGAGCCGGGGAATCGTCCTCCAGATCCAGGATGTCTACCGTCTGAGCCAGATCCGGGGAATCTGTCATCTGAGCCGGAATGCCTTCCATCAGGACCAGAGCCGGGGAATCGTCCTCCAGATCCAGGATGTCTACCGTCTGAGCCAGATCCGGGGAATCTGTCATCTGAGCCGGAGTGACTTCCATCGGGTCCAGAGCCGGGGAATCGTCCTCCAGATCCAGGATGTATACCGTCTGAGCCAGATCCGGGGAATCTGTCATTTGAGCCGGAGTGTCCTCCATCAGGACCAGAGCCGGGGAATCGACCTCCAGATCCAGGATGTCTACCGTCTGAGCCAGATCCGGGGAATCTGTCATCTGAGCCGGAGTGTCTTCCATCGGGTCCAGAGCCGGGGAATCGTCCTCCAGATCCATGATGTCTACCGTCTGAGCCAGATCCGGGGAATCTGTCATCTGAGCCGGAGTGTCCTCCATCAGAACCAGAGCCGGGGAATCGTACTCCAGATCCAGGATGTCTACCGTCTGAGCCAGATCCGGGGAATCTGTCATCTGAGCCGGAGTGTCTTCCATCGGGTCCAGAGCCGGGGAGTCGTCCTCCAGATCCAGGATGTCTACCGTCTGAGCCAGATCCGGGGAATCTGTCATCTGAGCCGGAGTGACTTCCATCGGGTCCAGAGCCGGGGAATCGTCCTCCAGATCCAGGATGTCTACCGTCTGAGCCAGATCCGGGGAATCTGTCATTTGAGCCGGAGTGTCCTCCATCAGGACCAGAGCCGGGGAATCGTCCTCCAGATCCAGGATGTCTACCGTCTGAGCCAGATCCGGGGAATCTGTCATCTGAGCCGGAGTGTCTTCCATCGGGTCCAGAGGCGGGGAATCGTCCTCCAGATCCAGGATGTCTACCGTCTGAGCCAGATCCGGGGAATCTGTCATTTGAGCCGGAGGGTTCTCCATCGAGTCCAGAGCCGGGAAATTTCGTGTCGGGGTCCCGAGAAGGATGATGAGGCCCAAGTCCAGGGAAGGAACTCGATTCATCGTGCTGCAATATATTCTTTTATCGTTTTATTCTCAAGAACGAGGAAATTATAGAACATTCTACCCGTATTATCTAATATTTTTTTATCTGTCAGAAATCTACTAGAAAAGTTCGCGAACTATTCTCCAGATTTATGATAGCTAATTCACATCGAGTCAAAATAATCAGACCATGACATACCGATCCAGGGAATCTTTCATTCGATCCTGAAGTGGGGTCTTTTCCATCTGATCCAGGGAAGAAATTCTGAAAAAAATATTATTGTTGCATTCTTCAATCCTAACGTCGTTCAAATGAAAAAAAAGGAAGTGAATACTGGATGGTGAGAAGTGGGAGTGTGAAGAAGAGAATGGGAAGAGAAAGGATAAGGAACATCGGCAGATACCGTAGTACGGACAAGTGGGTCGGATGGAGTGGGGGAGTCTCCAATGGGAACGAAGGAAGGGATTGTCGATTCGATTTGAAGGGAAGCAACTGAGACACGAACTGAGGGATTGGGAGGGAATGGATGGAGGAAGTGATGGGGAGGGCGAATACTCGGAGGGCGAGTACTCCCACGATGATTGGTGTCTGAGGGATAAGGAGAAGAAGGGTGAGAAGGAGGAGGAGAAGAGGAGGAGCTAGGGGGAGGGGGGAGGGGGTTCGATGGATTGGGAGAGATAGTCACTATCGCATGCTGCTGACTCTGAAATAAGACACTATATGCGTGTTAATTCACTCGAAAGGTGCCATTCGCGTAAGAATCGAAGGGGCGAATCGGGCACAGTCGAGAAAACTCAAACTCGGGTTGTGGTTGTTCCCGGGTGCTAATGATGGGCACAATCATTTTGCACCCAAACCCTTCCGTCTCTCCAAAACAAAATTGGTATCACATTATCAACTGTATCACTTTCCATAAAAAAGAGAATAATATGCTTCTCGGGTAGAATTCAATATATGAGAGACATCACGAGAGAAACACCCATTTGGCGGGGGTCCGCGGCGGTAAAAACAAACGTTAACCTATCATGTTCTAAATAAGGTGGAAGGTATTTCGAATGATGCTCTTTCAACCTGCGTCGTCAGAATTTTGATAACTATCGTCATCTTCGAGATTCAGAAGGCCAAACTTGGGACACTCACTTTTCATGGGTCAAATCGAGCCCACTTAAATGATCATAACTCCGTTTAAAATGATGATAGAATGTCGCTCTTTTTTTAGAAAGAAAGCTGATATCATGCTCTCCAACAATGTGACGAACATGCCATTCCCTGTGCATTTCCCACTGCGGGGTGGTCGGGTCGACCAAAAATTACCAGATTTTGGAAATCAGAAAAAAACTCACCCCAATGAATAGGCGCGATTGATAGGCACTATATGTGACTAACTTGACGCCAAAAATTAACCAAATTAAAATATGTAAAAAAACGGCGTAACTTTTTGTCCGGCGACGTCTGACTGGGTCCCAGACCAAAGTACCATCTGAGCTCTAACTGATAACTAGTAGACTCAAATCGGTCCAAAATCATCCAAAACAACATTTAGAAGCGTTTCCGGACCCATTACAGTACTCCCACTGAGAAAAATTATGACAGGACCAGAAAATGGAAAATCGATTTTCAGTCCCATCCCGACCTGAGCGATGGTCCCATATGTACTAAATCTCTTTCAAATCATGTAGAAATGTGCCTCTACACTAATCAAAGAAGAGGTGCACCTATAGATGCGAAATATCATCTGAGTGAGGAAGTGAAAAGCGCGAAACTGTACTTTAGGTCAACATTGTCGTGGCGGTCCGGCTCATAGCTAGAAATTTTGAGCACGATGAGTTAAACATTTCATCTGTTGAAAGTGAGTCTCTATCTTTTCGTTGAAGTGAGCTACAGAGCCTAGATGTTGGTAAAAAACGACGGGAGATGGGCGCGGGAGAGCACTAAATAGAGGGGAGGGAGAGGGAGGTCATGCGGCGAGAGCGCCAGGCGGTTAGAGTGCGCTCTCTCGGGGGATTCTAGCCCTTTTCAGTAGGGAGAGCAGACTATGTCACTTTCACATTTCAAGATGACAGTACCCAGCTACAGTTTTGGGCACACCACAACTCGCATCAGTTTTCGGTTGACGCTTATCATCCCTCGATTTTCTAGTGTTTTGCTAAAATAAACCTTGTATTTTTTGGTTTTCTGAGTTTCACAGAGATCCTCCAGTATTCCCCTTGAAGAATGCTGCTATGAAGGCGCAGATATTTCACATATTGGCTTGTTTTAAAATTTTTACATTCGACCCCTGTTTCGCGATCGATATTTCGATTTTCTTGAGAAGCACACGTTAGCGCTCCTCAGACATGAATTCTGTAGACCTCCTAGAACCTAGTAATGCTAGCCGCGGGTTGCCGCGTCCGTTCGGAGCTGAGATAAACCGTTTTGTTTGCCGAAAAGTCGCGTTTTTCTGGGTTTGAGATCGATATTTTGTTTTTCTTGAGAGGCACACGTTAGCGCTCCTCGGAAATGCATTCTACAGGCCTCGTAGAGCCTAGTAATGCTAACCTCGAGCAGCCGCGTCCGTTCGGAGCTGAAATAAACCGACTTGTTTCGACCGTTGTTCTATCCGCGTTTCCATTAAATCTCGAAGATAAACTAATTTCTCGTTATATATTTCCCAAAACTACATTTAGATCAATTCGAGAAACAAATTTTCATATAATTTTATTTAAAAGAAAAATAAATAATAAAAAAATATAGAGGAAAAGTCAGTTGCTAATTCGGTCATGGTTGAGGTCGGAGGGGTACGGTACCTTAGCCTCGGCGTTACTTTTGTAAATTCGCTTAATTAAGTTATTTCGCAAAATTTTTATTTTTTTGTTGTTGAAATCGTGTCGGCAGCTCATATTTCATCGGATTCTATGCGCATTTTATTTTAGAAGCATTTTGAAGAAACCCGCCTGCGCTCCCTACTTTTCAGGCCAAATTCTAGGCTCTATAGCTCACTTCAACGAAAAGATATGAGACCGTTTGCGATAGATTCAACAACTCATAGCGAGGCCTCGGAACAGCTCGAATCCTCAAACTCACGAAAACATTGTTTCTGGGGTAGTTTTCGATGCTGAACACAATGGTCACTATCATTTTGCATAATTCATTCATTGAGGTCCGGTGTGGTGCCTTGTCACTTCCGGCCAAAACTGGTTTCATATGTGTATCTCGGTCAGATTACATGCTGGAAGCACGAAATTTCGCGCTCCCGAGCTGAATTTCAAGGCGAATCGAGCCATCTATTTCATTGGGCATGAACATTTTTAGTTTTTGAGATAATTTGACTTTTTGACTCGATAACTTGTGCGAACGGAGACCCTAACCATTCGAACCGCCTTTTCTTGCTGATTCGATTGGTATATACTTGTATGGTGATCGGAGGTCGGCATAGCCTTCGTTTGCTCAATTTAGTGATATTTTATTTTAGTGATATCGCAAACGGTCTCATATCTTTTCGTTGAAGTGAGCTATAGAGCCTAGAATTTGGCCTGAAAAGGGCTAGAATCCCCCGAGAGAGCGCACTCTAACCGCCTGGCGCTCTCGCCGCATGACCTCCCTCTCCCTCCCCTCTATTTAGTGCTCTCCCGCGCCCATCTCCCGTCGTTTTTTACCAACATCTAGGCTCTGTAGCTCACTTCAACGAAAAGATAGAGACTCACTTTCAACAGATGAAATGTTTAGCTCATCGTGCTCAAAATTTCTAGCTATGAGCCGGACCGCCACGACAATGTTGACCTAAAGTACAGTTTCGCGCTTTTCACTTCCTCACTCAGATGATATTTCGCATCTATAGGTGCACCTCTTCTTTGATTAGTGTAGAGGCACATTTCTACATGATTTGAAAGAGATTTAGTACATATGGGACCATCGCTCAGGTCGGGATGGGACTGAAAATCGATTTTCCATTTTCTGGTCCTGTCATAATTTTTCTCAGTGGGAGTACTGTAATGGGTCCGGAAACGCTTCTAAATGTTGTTTTGGATGATTTTGGACCGATTTGAGTCTACTAGTTATCAGTTAGAGCTCAGATGGTACTTTGGTCTGGGACCCAGTCAGACGTCGCCGGACAAAAAGTTACGCCGTTTTTTTACATATTTTAATTTGGTTAATTTTTGGCGTCAAGTTAGTCACATATAGTGCCTATCAATCGCGCATATTCATTGGGGTGAGTTTTTTTCTGATTTCCAAAATCTGGTAATTTTTGGTCGACCCGACCACCCCGCAGTGGGAAATGCACAGGGAATGGCATGTTCGTCACATTGTTGGAGAGCATGATATCAGCTTTCTTTCTAAAAAAAGAGCGACATTCTATCATCATTTTAAACGGAGTTATGATCATTTAAGTGGGCTCGATTTGACCCATGAAAAGTGAGTGTCCCAAGTTTGGCCTTCTGAATCTCGAAGATGACGATAGTTATCAAAATTCTGACGACGCAGGTTGAAAGAGCATCATTCGAAATACCTTTCACCACACTTTCATCAGGATGGATGATTTTGTGTTTTCCGCCGCGGAGAAGGTGATTCTCTCGTGATGTCTCTCATATTTTTTATTACTTTTGGCATACGATTTTTAAAATTATATTCTGTAATCTCAATGTAGCAATGAATAATGCGCAAAGAAAATAATACCGACCAGAGTGAGAATGAGGATCACGATGATGTTTTTTATGATCCATGTATACATGCTAAATTTGCGTGCAAAGTGTCAAGATGAGAAGGGGGATATAGCAATGTTTCCTTCCCATGCTCTTCTGACACTATTTTTTTAAATTTATAAGATCAACGAATTCGGGCAGAAATGTCTTCTTAATTTTAGGAATGCGGGATAAAGAGGCATATCATGATCATGTGTTTTCAACGTAACGCCGTCTGGAGATAGCTGAGCATCTTCGTTCAAAATGAGTGTGCCTATCGTTATCAGCACCCTCCGGAACCCCTTCCCCAGCAAGAGTTTCAGAATATTGATCTTTTCACTGTGCCTGGTATTGCGTGATTTTTACAAGAACGGTTTGTAATTCGTTGCATTATCTGAAAATTTTCTGAGGTGATTCACTAGCGGTGACGAAGATTGTCTAATGAATTACTTACATGAGGATTGTGTCGATTGAAGCCGCCAGGTACTCCTCTTCCATCAGATTCAGAACCACCGAATCCTCCGCGACCTTCCGACCCATCGAAACGGCCACGACCAGTGAATGAAGGATTGCCTCCTTAATGGAGTCGATCGATGGATTAACGAAGGAATGGAAGAGGAGAGTTAGTGGGTGCACCTCTGTTATTATGAGTGGAAGGAAGATGAAGATGGGGAATGGGTTGGGTTCCATCGGACGGGATACCATCTCGAGGGGAAGAGGGAGGGAAAGGAGTGTGGAGTGAATTGAAGTGAGGATGTTCTCCATCTCCAAAGAGGGGAACGATCCACACTCCATCGGGAGATACAGAGGGAGCCAATGTTGTCCGCACAGCAAACTCATCAAAGCGAGTGCGATCAGAAGGAAGAGGAGAAGTGAACGAGGGATCTCCGAATTCGGGGTCTAGTGGAGGCATTCCAATGAATGTTCCACGCAACTTTGAACTCTCAGGGAGGACTTCTGAATAGGCCTTACAACTTAGATTTAAGGGTTACATCAATATCACTCCATGCATGTGATTCAATGAGCGATCATACCATTGTTGAAGGGATCATTGGATGATCCTTGTCCTCGATGTTGTTGTCCATCTCCTCTCTACAATCTCACTTCCATCCCTTCTCTCTCTTCTCGACCGACCTCTCCTTCCGGGATTCTGTTCCCATCGAATTCATCAGGAACTCCTCCTCCACTACTGAAGGATGACTCCGATCCAAAGTTGTCTCCTCCCTTCTCTCCTCCCTCCTCTCCTTCCTTCTCTCCTCTCGGATCCCCCTCGGGAATCACGAATTCCCCTTCCGATCTCTGCATAAATATTGGTGAGGAAACAGTCAATCAAAGATACAATTATGGATATCGAGGTGGAAGTTGTTGAGTCTCCCTCCTCTTCTCCTTTCTCTCCAATTACAAATGGATATGATGCGTACATCTAAGTTCTCTCCTCCGTTGCCCGTTCCTCCATTACGAGGAGCACTCGTCAATCTTCCAGATGGATCCTCCAATCATTCAATCACTCCTTTCGTTTACTGTAGGGGTAACCTCTGAATCGGGAGGGAAGGGAGTCAATGTGGATGTGGGGGATGCATCTCCAGAAGGGACACTCGCTACTTCCACCTCAACCATCCTCAGTTGTATCTGTGATTGAGTGTCTCCTCACTAGTATTTGTCCCGGTCTCCCTCCTTCTCCTCCAAATTCCCCCTCGTCCCCAGAAGTAAAATCGATGTGCTCGTGTTTATCAGGGAAAGGAGTCGTCGAGAGTATCTCTGCGCGGCCTGAATTCTCGATTTCGAAGGATTGTAATTTTAGCAATATATTGTATATATACTATTATAATACAAACTATTAATATTTGGTGAATGAGCATAGAATGGAACCTGGAGTAGTTCCGATGGTCGAGATCGTGGGGATGATCACTGGTCTCAGAGGAGTCTTCCTGCAATCTAGAATTGTCCAAATTCTGCTCCCTTTATGTTTTCAAGGCTCCTGAGGCTGTTTTTAAACATTTTCGAGACTCCTGCTTCTTTTTTATATAATGCCTTAATTTATTAAATGATTGATATTGGGAAGGAACCCTAGTAGATCCTCTTCGTTCTCCTCGTGGATCTTCTTCGACGAAGGCGTCACTTTCTTCAGAGGACGAGGAGATGAAGTGACGATTCTCAATCAACTCCTCCTCACCACTCAATCTCCACTCTGCTCACACATTCGCTCTCTTCTGATACCTTCTGTGTCCACTGGCAATGATTCTTCCCCCTTGTCCTCCCTGTTGTCCCGATCTGAATGGAGTCTTGGGGATTCCCACTCTGCTTCCAGGAGGAAGAGGAAGAGGAAGAGGAAGAGGACGAGGACCAAACTGGCTGCAATCCTTCCCATTCCATCATTCCCTCAACCACATCAAGTTGCTAGTTCCTCTTTCTCACCAATAACTATGCTACTTTTTGTAGCCTCTCCGTTCCTCCCTGGTCGTATTACACTTTAGTGCAACCTTTGATCATTTTATGCCCCTTAAGAAACTACCCGATTGCCTTCATAGTACATAGGAGCGAATGTAAGAGAGGGAAGTACTCACTTGGGAGCAGTGGCGTATCCTCCAGGGGCAACATTGTGGTAGGTGATAGGAGGACGAATTCCGACTGGAAGAGGACGAGCAGAGGGTAGAGGCTGAACCAACGAATCATGATTATGAGTGGAACGAGAATAGAGATAGGTATCTACCATACAGATGAGTATGTTTGCATTAAAATCGAGCAGATCGGGATAGTTCAAGCACAGCCAAAAAAATCTCGATCCTTTGTAGCTGTTTGTTTTGGGGTGATTGATGGTCGTGAAAACGGTGGGAGCATTCATTTTACATCATTCATTCTTTGGCTGTGCCGGCCTTTGCTCGAATGTTTGACAAGCTACACACGTATTCATATTTATTAATACCGTTTGTCTAAAAATCGATCGGAGGCACAGCAAACATTTTCGCTTTTCGATTACAGGTGTTCAAATGGGAAAACAATGTTGGAAAACAAAAACAATGTCTTCATCAGCACCTTAGAGAACAAACGCATTAGCCCCGGCGCGAAGCGCCGGGGCAATTTTGGCCGGGAAACGAGAAATTCCCACAGTCGGAAAGGTTCCTGAGAGGGTAGGGTATCGACATCCCTTCAAACTCAAATCCAAGTATCCAGCTTTTGGGGATCTTCGTTGGGAACCGAGGGGATGCTAATTCCGAAATTTCAAGTTTCTATCACAACCGGAAGTGCCTCAGGCTGGCTCAGCTTTTTGTGTCATTTTTGGCGTTCCGGATTTTGCGATGTTGGTCGCGAGCATCGTAGAGAGACGTGCTATAGCTCATTCGATAGAGCGTAGACGGTTGCCCGCCTAGAGACTTTTCAGAATTGTAAAATTCAGTCTGCAAAGGTGCGAAAAGGGCCTCCAAAGTTCGAAATTTTGAGCCCTCTGGCAGCTCGGCCACATTTTCGGCTATCCAAGCTCTCAATGGAAAATCCAAGTTCCTACCGACGTACTGTAGACTAATATTGGCACCGCGAATCCAATGAGCTTAGTTTCGAAAAGATTGGTTTCCATCTGTAGGTGCTACCACCTGTCAAACATTTTCCCGCGCGAATTTGCCCCTCTGCCTCCTTCTCCCCTCTCCCTCCCCCGCGCCTGTCTCCTGGCCAGGTCAAAGGTCGTAAACACTAAGAGTCGTCTCAAGTTGTCAACAACCTTCGTAAATGATATACAAATTCGAAGATAGGGTTAAACGAGTATCGTGTTTGGAATCGCCGTGTTAAACAACCCAAGGCGACATGGTTTGTTGGGGTCGAACAGGTACTTTAAGTTTTGCACCTTTGAACCCTCTGGGTGAGGAGAGGGAGGATGTGAGGAGAGGGAGGATGTGGGAGTTGAAAGCTTCCGGCCTGTGTTACTTTACAATTGCCTACGTTGAAAAACATCTAATGAGGCGATGTAATCATACTACCCGTTGCCAACTGCCTTGAAGACGGAACCGTTGCTTCTCGACGGGATGGATCGTGGTATCCAAAATCGACGTATTATGAGAGGGAAGAGGATGATACAATTGTCTCAACAGATTTTGACCACGAGAAATAACAAAAGCTCCTAGTTATGCCAATGCTTTCCCATCACTATCCTTTCAAGGCTTGTAAGCAGAAATAGGTGATCACGAAAACAAATCAATCGCTCCGCGTCAATAAAAGTCCCGAGATCCACCTTCCGTGGGAAGGTGGCGTATCCTGTCTTTGCAAGCAAAGTCAACAGCTGAGTGAATTTTGGCAAAATATCAATTCAATGAAAGGATTGAGATCCTACTACACAAAACAATCAGATCAATAAAAGTCCCGGGATCAACAGCCAAAATTCTCTCACTATTTTCGGCAATCTCTGTCACAATGTTATAATAAGAATTAATAACAAAATAATGCAGATTAATTGTTTTTATACATCGTGAAACTTTAGAAAATAGTGAGAGAATTTTGGCTGTTGATCCCGGGACTTTTATTGATCTGATTGTTTTGTGTAGTAGGATCTCAATCCTTTCATTGAATTGATATTTTGCCAAAATTCACTCAGCTGTTGACTTTGCTTGCAAAGACAGGATACGCCACCTTCCCACGGAAGGTGGATGTATATTGATTTTCGGAAATGAACCTTTTTGACCGTGCCAGTCCTTCTCAGATTGGTGCCATTTTAGCACTAACTACTATAATATGAAAAAGAGTAAAATAGGAAAATATGTTTAGCGTTGTTTTACATTAGATTCTAATTTAATATCCCATGAAGAACGTTTCCATTTAAAAATACAGTAACCGCATGGTACATCTGTCTCCGTAGTGTTCAATGGCCATTCGACTCACGAATGTTGGGGCGGTGACGTATGCATTCGTCTGTTGGGGGTATTGGTACTGTGGCTGGTAGACTGCCTGAGGGGGCTGCTGCTCTTGGTAGTATGGCTGTGGCTGCGGTTGATACACTCGTCTGGAAGCGAGAAGATGAGGAAGGGATGGGAGGGGAATCGAGGGTACCCGTATTGAGGCTGATACTGCTGCAGATGCGGATGAGAGTGAACGAACTGAGTAGGCAGTTGATGGGGTCGGATGTAACTGTTGTGAGGACGGAAGGACTGGGGACGCAACTCGGGCTGCAACCAGAAGAAGTACAGTCTCTCCTTCTGCGGTCTCTCTCCCCACCCTCTCTCTCCCCTCTCTCTCCCTGGATGATCGATTAGTGATTGATTAGTGAGGGTGAGTACCCTGAATCCGGGGGCTACGATAATGATGGGAGGGGGGCAGGCTGCACGTGGAGGGGGAGTCTCGTATCGATGGCAAGTAGCAGGCTGCTGCAACACCGAACCAGTGAGGAGAAGCCATGCTGGTTATCGAGGCGGATAAGGAGGAGGAAGGGGAGACTCACCGAGCAGGGGATGGCGTACTGGATGGAGTCGATCGTCTGAAAGGATCTCTCTAGCCACTCATCACAAAGCTCTTTCTAGACCGCGCTCGCATACAGTACGCTTGAAATGAAATCAAATGGCATTCCTAAACTTTAAGATGCAGTGCCGGCATCATCTGGCTGCCCTATGCGATGTCGTATTATGACGACAATTAACTCATGTGACCCGAATGCAATATTACCTTTCTCTTACTTTCTTTTCCTCACTATTGAAATTCCGGGATTAATATCTACGCTCAAGGGAATCGTAGTAATCATTCATTTCTCCTATTAAGGAAATTCAATACATTGAATTTCAGGAAAAGGAGAAGGATAAATGGTACCTGCAGACCGCAGAAGCGCTTCCGTCGAGACTTCTACAATGATATTATTAACTTATTGTTCCTTTGTATAGAATGGTAGCATTGCCTCTCTAATAATTGCTTGATTTTCCTTTTCATCGATACGGAAATCTTACATTGTGCCATTGTGATATTGATATCTTCCATTAAAAATTAAGAAAAAACAATTAGTTCTAGGGATGTTGATTGATGTTCTATCTCCGGTTCTTATGCAATCATGGGAGAAAGGAAGGAAGGATAAGGGAAAGATGAGAGCGAAAGGTGAAGTTGTGGAACAAAGAAGAGGATGAGAGAGCGCGAGAGAGAGAGAGGCAGAGAGGATTGAGAAGGGATCGAATCAAATATTGCCAATAGCAAGTTCACGAACAGTGAAGATGCTGAAGAATGAGGGCTAGGAGAAGTTTGTAGAAATGATAGCGCAGTCGGGAACGGAATACCAAAGAAAAATAATAAAAATAAAATATTGTGAGGTGGGCAATCCCATATCTATAGTGCAATTTATCGTCTTCGATCAAAATTTATTAGAAATAGTAATTGCGAGAAATAGATAAATACATCTTTTCAATTTTTTGAAACACTTTTTTGTCTATCTATCCATGTACAACGACTACGTTCCCCAATATAAAAAATGAATATCTCGTAATTCTTATTGTTGTAAAAAAAGAAAGATGAACCTGTTTATCTTCTGAATGGACAGCAGAGAGAAGGGCCAATAGCAGGAGTGCTAATCTGGAGAATGAGAGGAGCCATGAGCTCCCCTGGATGAGCATCCTCAATGGAACTGTTGGGGGGAAGGACAAGGAATGCCCAATGGATGCCCATCACATAATCATTATACGGGAGATTATTAATCGGATGGTGATAGAATGAATGAGATGGTCCAAGGAATAAGTTCTAAAGGGGGGAACTAATGGGAGGAGGCCGAAAACCGAAATGATGGTGTGCCATTGAATTGTCTGCCCGCGGGGTCTCTATCATCCTTCCCATCTCTCTCCTCTCTCTTACTCCTCTTTTAGGACGATCTCTCTTGGATGGATACCGTTCCACATAGCAATCATTGAGACTGAGGAAGAATGGAAGAAGAAATTAGGGAATGGAACATCCTCAACATCCCTCTCTCACTTTCAATGAGACAGCAAGTACACAATAAACAATGAATTCAAAGTGGACCCAGATCCCTTCCTCTTTTCCTTCCCAATCTTCCGGCCTCGATGTGAATCTCAGTGTCTACATCTTTATCGCATATATTTCTTATCATCGTTTCTCTTTTTATTCGCAATCTTGAAGAGGGAATTAAAAGTAAATTGCTGGCGGAGATTTTACCGCATTCTCCTTGACGCTAATCAATCTAGGCCGTAAAGGCTGTGGTATCATAATTCTTCGAAGAACCTTGAAACTTCAATCTCTCCCTTTCTCCGATCCTCTTTTCCTCAATGAAAGGTTATCATTGTTCTTGACCGATTGGCATATGATTCCCCTCTTCATATAAACGATCAAATATTGCCTTATATCGAATGTTATCTCAATATCTCGTATAAGCAAAAAGTCGTCCTTTCCCTTCGTGGATGCGCTTGAGTGACAAATTTCACTCTGAGGGAGATCGAAGAGGTAAATGATTAATAAGAGGAAGATTGGCATTGTTGGTAGGATAAGACTCGTTGATTATCTCGCTTTCCTTCACTTATCCATCCTGCAATGCAAAACAAGAAGGAGGGAGTGAATGTAGCCACTTTCTCGCCTTCTCTTTCTTCGTTCATCTTTGATTCTTGTAATTGAACAGTGATTTATATCTCATTTCGCAGTTCGGAAATATATTTGTTCATACATCATTCCACTTCGAATGTAACCCCTCATTCACACGTTTTGTCCTTCGTGAGTATATCTTGGGAGAAGTATCTTGGGAATCCTCGATGGTTTATCTTCTAGTCTCGAGTTTCGATTCACGTCATCTAACAATGCACACTTAAGCGATGAATGAAATACAGACTGAATGCATCTATTCTAGGAACATTTCCCTCATCCAAATGATATGCAGAATCATAGGCGCCAATGAATCCCTTGACGATCTGTTGAATCTTCTTCGCATCTCTCGAGACTTTTGAATAACGAGGGATTCGAGTGAGATAATTGAGAGAGTCATTGTCTCTTCTCATGAATCACCATCAACCCTTTACCACGGAGTCATTTCGTTTTCAGAATTAGTCCTTCTCTGAGTATTATCTGACCAGGCGCGCAAAACAATAATATTCATTCATCTCTACAAATGACATTAATCTATCTGCCTACTTCTGAATCCATCGATTGAATTCCCCGAAACAGGTTTGGGAATATTGGGATATTCATTCCCATGGAAGTAGTGGGAACAACTCCCTTCGTGCCTCCCTCGGATTCATTTCTACACTTCCTTTCATTCGATTCCTTCTCTCCAGGATTAGTCCTTCTCTTCCTTGAGAGTCGTGGCGAGAGACTGGAGACCGAGAGATCCATTCCATTTCCATCATCTCCTCTTTGTAATCTCTCTTATCTCCTCCTTCTGCAGATAAGAGAGTGACTACTTCAGTGGTATCCTTCCCCTTCTCATATCCATTCATTCCTCTCAAAGGTCGATTGTACTTCATCTGAAGTAGCCTCAGATGGATGATTCCCCCTGGTATAATCAGCATCCTCTGTGTTTTTCTGTACTTCATCATATTCTTCTCTTCTTTCTTCTTCGATCTCTCATCACTCTTCTCATCTCGAGGGAACTTCACCTGCTATCACTCATATCCTTATTCATTCGCCCCTCCTTTCCCATTTCTCTTCTTAGTAAGGTTTCTTCCTCCTCGCTATTGTTGATTCCCCCTCTCTTCCACTCCATCCACTCATTCTCACTTACGATCTACACGTTATAACTCGTCTCTAATTCGCTTCTAGTCATGAATCACATCAGTTCCATGCTATCTCTCTCCTCATTTCCGTGCAGTGTTCGTTTCTCTCTCCTTTGAATGAATTTCCCAGATGATTCTTCCCTCTGATGGATGGGCAGTCCCTAGAAGTCGATCGACATTCGATCTCAATCAGGAGGAGAAGAAGAAACGTGAGTGAATGAGAATACTCTCTACTTCTTCCATTTACTAGTCCACAATTTCAGCCATTGGTCGTTGGTTCTCGAATATGAAATTGGACGAGGATGAGAAGAAAGCAGAAGAGGACAAGAATAAGAGAGCAGTGAGTGTTCTTCTCATTTCTCCTCCATTCATCCTCTCGACTAACTCAATCCATTCCAGAGGAGTTCTTCTCGAAGGAGAAGTAGTATCAAGGATGACATCGTGGTGAGATTCATTCATTCAATCAGGAACTGGAGTAGTCTTCATTCTTTGATTCCTTCAGAATTTCTTCCATCGTCGTCGATGTTCTGTCCCCGTGGTTGAACTGAGATCGAAAGGGAAGGAAGAGAAGTCTAAACCTCCTCCAGTTCAAATTCCCGTCCATTACGAGGATGAACTCGATTCAGTCAGTTTTCATTTCCTTCTTCCATCTACTCACAACTCTTTCCCCTTAGTATCCACTCGATCTTCCCACACCCTCGACCAACGTAACGAATGTAGGATATTTGTGGCCCGTGTTGTCAGTTCTCAACGGAGAGGATGATTATTACGTGTGCAATGACGTTGCAGAATCTAAACATCACTCTCATCCATCTTTCGCTCTCTCTCTCTCTATTCACTCATCCAATTCTACAAAATGGGATCTAGCCTTGAGCAATAATAGTCCACTTGCTTTTCAAAGTATTATGTCGCATTAGTGAACCAACACTTCTAGCGGCTATGATCCTCCATTCGGAAGAGTTTCCATTGCTATTGTGATAGAAATGACTTCGAACCTTCCACATACACAGAGCATCATCATAGTAAAGAATGGAAGGGGATATGAATTATAATCAGGACTCCTTCTCGTTGTCTTCCTCTCCTCCTCTAGCTGGATTCCTCATCGTAGATCGATCTCTCCTTCCTCCTCCCATCCATCAACCAAGACCATTCTCGCTCGGAAACATACTCAAGAAGAATTAAGGAGAGTCCTCCACACACGGTTACTATTCACTTTGTTTTCAACGAACAACTATTGTTCTCGTAACTCATTCCGTTCCTTCCTCCCCACTCCTTCCCCTTCCTCCCCTCCCCACTCCCTCCTTCTCCATTTCAAGCTTAAAGAAGGACTATCAGCAAAGTTGAAATTTTGAAGTTTTCATAATCCTGACCGACCTTTGTACAACCATAAGAGATTCTGAAAGTTTCAAATGCGTATCTCTATTTTGAACCAAGTTATCATTAGATGGCAGAATGCCAAGGAGGGCTTGAAGGGAAGGGACGTGCGGGAATTCAAATATCTAGTAGATTTTTCAAAAACTGGTGGGATTCGATCCCGCAACTTTCCGATTACGCGGCGACTGCTTTACCACTGAGCTATGCGATTGACCTTTGTCCATTCTCTTAGCTCGCGCTATGATCGTTGGGTAATTGTCTAGGTCATGGTTATGACAGCGTCAAAAATTTAACTTTGCTGACACTCCTTCTTTAACTGATCTCTTTCTCACATTTATGTTTCTATCTCACAATTTCACCTTATTTCCGAGAATATAAATTTTTAAGAAGTTGCTAAATAATCAAAGACCGTTTCCTATTGTATGCAATTCTGCTTCCTTAGGCATTCTTCATTGTTCTCCACTCTCATCATTCAAATCAACGTCACGAATTCCAGCCCAGTAATCTCTCATTTATTTCACAGATTCGCACCATTTACATACAATATTTTATAATTCTGCGATCAATTAAAGTTCTGATGTCAATCTCTGAATAAACATGGACAACGAATGATAATCTCTATGAGACATTGCGTAATTCGATGAAATGCGCGCGAAATTGTATAAGGCCTCAATTAGGTCGTTCAATATGCACAATTATTGCGGTAGGTGTTTCTTAAAGCGAAAGAAGAGAAGAGACTATATGCAGTAGAGCAACCGGAAGAGGAAAATATATAATGGAGATACTATAATCGGGGTGGTTTCAGCAAGAATGGATTCGGGTAAATAGGAGCAATGACTGTGTGAATCGACCGTAGTGCCAATCAGGTAGATCGGGAAGGGATACGGTAAGAGATGGGATACGGTAAGAAGATGTAATGTGTAGACTGTGGTGGCGAGGCATCACTCGGCTTTCGCTGCTTGCAGTGCAGCATTCTCAAGGAGCTGAAGTGAGTGAGTGGAGAGGGGAAGGGAGAGGACGGAGTACCTGTTGGAGATTGAAGTTGAAGGGGAAGGAGGAGAGCAGTCGGTGAGTATCTTCACTCTTCGCCCCTGCCAAGAGAGCCGATGCTGCTGCTCCCCCTGCAACCAATCACTCTTCCCCTTGCTGCCAATCCAAGAGCAGGTTAGTAGACCGAGTCACCCCATGCATTCAACCACTCTCGGTACTCTACCATCGTCTTCGATGGAATCTGGAGCATAGACGACTCCTTGCGGACCAGAGAAGATTAGAGTTCGTCCCTGAGAGTCACGACGAGACTTCTCATCCTTCTCTTCGGGAGATGATGAGGATGCAAGTGCTGCTGTGAATGAGAAATGGGAATGGAAGAGAGTTACGGTAGCTACTCTCCAAATCGAGAACTAGAGAGAGAATGAAAAGCAAGCGGGTGAAGAATTACGAAATGAGGGATAGAGGGAGGATGGAGAGGGAGAGGAAGGAAATGGGAATGCTCACCAGTCATAAGGAAGGGAGCGAGAAGAGAGGAAGGAATCACTGGCTGGTGAGGAGTCGAAGGACTTCCACACACTGCAATCAATACCTACTTTCAAGTTATTCCAGTCTATTTGTACGAGAATATTTTTTTATTTTTTATTTTTCCTCTCATTATATTTCAACATCATAAATATCCCGATTGTTGCCAATTTTCAAGAGGATATGTTCCTATATCAATCGAGATTTTATCTTATTATTTCAATAAATTGCCAAGCTCATGCTAAATTAGAATACAATCAAGTTTGTTCCGTATGTGAAACTAGAAAATCTCTATTTAATAAGGGAAAACATGAGAACATTTGTATGAACGATTGCGAGCACCGATCTTCGATGATCGTCATCTCTCTCTCTTTGGATATCCACAAGACGGTCAGTCCGCGAACCAAAATATGTGTCCGAGTTATTGATATTTAAATGTTTACTGCTGGTATGGTTTCCCCCCTACCATTGATCTTCCTCTTCTTAGCTGCTGCAATACTCGCTCTGTTATTGGCTGCTGCCTTGAGTGCCTCTTTGATCGTCTGCTGCAGAGTCGTCGTCGAGATATCTGAATCCATCCATGACCACTCCCCCTTCCCCCCCCCCTCCCCCCCCCCTCCCCCCTTCCCCCCCCTCCCCCCTCCCCCCTCCCCCCCCCTCCCATTCCACTCCCGGAAGTCGCCCCCCATCGCATCTCTGTCTCAAAAAGCAACGAGAAGCTCCCGTGAGGAGACGGAAGGGGGGAGGAGGGGGGGGAGGGAGGGGAGGGGGAGGGGGGGTAGATCAAATAGAGAATACGCCTGGAGGTGTCTGCCCTTGTCTAGATCATCCACTTCCTGTCTAGGCACGGCCCCGGTGAAAATACATAATGAAAAATTAAAAAGAATGTGGGAATTTCGAAACGATACAAATTTTATCATCTGAGCTGAAATCTTCAACGTTCTCGTTGCGATATTCCCTGAATTTTCACTATCCTAGCTGCAAACTCAGTTTGCGGTTCATTAATACCTTGATTATTAAGTAAGTTTTCGATATAGCGGCAACATTACCACAAATTCTTATACAACTCTCAATTTCTGGGACATCCCCCTGTTCCTAGATAGACTAATTAGTAAGTGGACAAAAGTCAACTTAGATCGCCAGTTGTTGCATGAATCTGAGTCGGGAAACTTGTTTGTTCCATCGCTTAATTAGGCCGGCTACAAGGCATGACAAAAGATCAGTCGTCTTTGAATGATAAAAAGTGAATGAATTTCAAAGCCGTGCTCTGTCGATTTAAATTCATGAAACTGAGCTAATGTGACTGTAAAATGTTAAGCGAACGAATCCTTCCCTCTAACCTCTTCACCCCTTGCCATCTATTCAAACAGCAACCCTTTCACGTTCAGTTTCTGCTCCCTCTCCCTCTTCTCCCCTCCCCCTCCCCCCCCCTCCCCCCTCCCCCCCTCCCCCCTCCTCCGCTCGTTACTCAATATTTGGCTTCTCCTTCAGCCTTCCTTCCTATTCTTAGGAATGGCATCCCTTCTCTACTCTCTCACGTCATACTCAGTAGATCTCAATTGGAACTATCTATAGGCATCTAAGAAAGGATGAAAAGAATAAGACTAAGAAGATCTCTAACCTTTCTTGTTCTCCTCCTCTGCTAATTGCTCTTCGCTCTTCGAGTCTTCCCCTCCATCTTCTGCTTCGGAGACATCGTCTGAGACATCCTGAGAGATCAAAGATCAAGAATCGAGAAGGGAGAGAGATCAAATATCAAAAATAGAGAAGGAAGAAAGAACAAAGATCAAGAATGGATATGAGTGACAACTAGCCTCTTGATAATCTTCATCAGTGTATGGATGGAAGAGTGAGGTGGGTACCATCGTGGGAAGGAAAGAAGCGATGGACTGAAATGGAATGAATGGTTTCCTTCGATTCTGGACTCAGTGATCTGATCCCTTCTGATCTCGTTTCCTCTCTTCTCTTGTCCGCTTTCGTCATTCCCTCCTCGATGGTTGTTTTGCCCATGGGTTCCTCATCCCTCTTTCCATCCTCTTCTACTCATTCCATGCTTCACCCTTTCCTCCCTTCCATCGATCGATCACAAGACTGAGAGGGAAGGGGCCAAAACAAGGCACTCTTCTTCCCCCCAACATTTCCTCTTTCTCGAGAGAGAAAGGCGCATCCAGAAAACAAGGGAATATCAGGAGAAGGAAGGAGGAGGGGAGGAGGGGGAGGGGGGGGAGGAGGGGGGAGGAGGAGGGGAGGACTCATGCTTGCATCTCCAACTCGAGAGAAGTGAGTGTAATAGCTTAACTCTATAAGAAGAGTGGCTGAGATATTCCTCGAATGGATGTGTAGAGAGAGGCTTTAAAATGATCAATTCTACTCTGGGAAAGGCACCAGATGTGGAAAGGGAAGAGTCACCAAATGGGGGACGTCCACTACTCTACCATCTCTTCTCTTTTCCGACCCTTCTAAATCCATTCATCCTCCTCCTCTCTCTCTTCTCTCTCAACTCCTATTCCTGAGAAAGAGGCCATTCCGTGACTTCTTCAATTTTCTTCCTCTCTCAAAGAGAACTCCGAAATGGGTCACAGAGAGATACGGTGGGGAAAGGGACATGGAAGGGGCGGGGCTTCATTCAACTGCCCCATTTCAAGAGTAGATGTGCATGGAACTACAGTAGATAGAGAGGAAGAGAAAGAGTAGGCCACGCCCACTTTCCTTTTCGGGGAGGATTCTGTAGGGATGAAATGGAAGATAGTGTAAGGGGGATCTTGAAACGGAAATGTGATATCGCATATACTTTTGGGGAGAGAAGGTGAATTGGGCATGGGTCTTTGCCCATCTATCTACTCCCTTTCAATTGTTACACAGGGGATCTTCGAAAGGGAAGGGAGTAAGACGACTAGTGCCATCTATACTCTTCCCATTGAGAGAAGCTTCTATTTGATGAAGAGTTAGTTGCAATACCCTTCCCGTTCTGAGATGGGACACGAAACTGGAAGAGAAGAAGGGACAAAGAGACGTGATCGGGGTAAGAGAGAGAGAGAGAGAGAGAGACCGCAGAAGGAGAGAGGGGATGACGCAGGGGAGGAAGGGATGATATCACTAACAGCATCAGTATCTGAATTGGCGGTTGATCCAGTGGGTGCTCTTCTCTTCCTCGATCCACTGGCTCCTCCATCGAAAGTGAATTCACTCCTATTGGGGGCCACGTTGTTGTCGGGGTCTGAAGAAGGGCGGAGTTGTGGATGGAGTGATCTCTGACCATCTGGTTGAGATAGACACTGCTGTATCAATCCCTTCCCCTGCTCCGAACTGATCATCGGAGTCAATTTCTTAGTGGCGAAAGTGTAGACGTGGCCTGAATGGAATGGGTGGGTGAGGATGGATAAGGAATGGGCTCACCCGTCTCAGATGCAACCAATAGCATCACTTGTGTACCCGTGAGTGTCGATAGTTCGTATGCCTGGAAGATGGAAGAGGGAGAGGGAAGGAGGTCGACACCAACCTTCTTCATGATACCCGTCTTTCGCTTGGAGAACGTCGTGTATCGACGCAGTTTGTTGCTTATGTACTCCATTTTGATCTTTACTCGACCTGAGGTAAATCACCGTGAAAAGGAGCACGGACAGATTGTCCGAATATGAAATAAGTCTGATGGAATAAAGAACATACCTTTAGTCTTCTTTCCATTGGGTAGCAATCCACTGGATGAATGAGTCATACTCGTTGTTTCCTGGAAGATCAAAGATGAGAATGGAGGAGGAAGGGAGAGAAGGGAGAGAAGGGAGAGCACTCTCACCGAAGCAGAGTTACTCGGTGATGCTGCTGCCATTAGAGCAGATACATCCACTGCTGAGAGAATGGCATTGAGGGTGGGAGATGGAGGAGCTTCCATCTGAGGAGAGAAAGAGTCAAAGAGATCAAAGATCAATCGAGGACAGGGAAAGGGCGATGGTGAGATGATTGGGAGATGCAATCGATGGAGAGGATGGATGTTTATGTTGAATCGACTCGCGCTTTCACCATAACAGAAGAGGTAGTCCAGAGATAGAAGAGAGATGGAAATGAGTACTGGAGAGGAAGGAGCTGAGAATGGAAGAGAAGGCAAGTCTCTCTTCATGTGGACCCCAATTGAATAGAGAGGAGTTCGATGTGATTGGGGGTACTAATAATGAGAATCGACTCTCCGACTAGTAATGGTCTCTTTTTCATTTCGATGGCTCTTTCCTTGTCCCCATCTCTCCCTTCCCTTCCCATTCTTACTGGAGCACAATGTCAATTCAGAGTGTGATAGAGAGAAGAGAGACGTCAATACTCTTACGGTAGACCGGTTTCGGAAAGTACCCTCACGATTAGGTATGTGAATCGAGGAGTACTGTGGATAAATAGGACATAATGTTATGGTTAATATCATTCTACGAGGTAGGTACGGTAGATGATTGGAGGAGGAAGGATTGAGAATGAGAATGAGAATGCACCTATCAGCTGAAGAGGCCGTTTTGTCACTCTTCGAGAGGAGGGAAGATCTAACTCTTTCCTATTACAACATAGTCTACCACCCAGTCCTCCCTCTCTCCTCTCGTATGGAATGTTACCGCATTCGGAGTGTAAAAGAGATGAAGTGAGAAGGAGATCAGGGGAGATCAGGGGAGAGGGGGGAGATAGAATAACAAAGACCTAATAAGAAGGGGGGAACAATATGGGGTCAGAGGTCGATTCATAGACACTATTATGAAAGTAGGGTTGAATTAGTCCTTGGAGATGAGCAAAGAAGTGTCAATTTGAAGGGAGACGAGAGTAAGGAATGGATTGAGAGAGGAGTGATCAACTAGAAGAGAATGGAAGGGAGGGGAGACGGAAGCTCGCGAATGGGAACGTCATGAGACTGTGGGAGAAGATGAGAAGAAGATGCCAAACAGAGGGAAAGGGAAGAGATGGAAGAAACGTCGATTAATCGAGTCTATCAGAGTACTCATGGATGAAGTGAGGAAGGTGATGGAAGATAAGACAGCCCCTTCCCTATCCTCCCCCTCTCTATTCTCTCCCTTCTAAATTCCCCCCTTTTGCCTTCCTTTTCTCTCTTCTTGTGATGACTTTACACTAAGAAGGCTGCATCGAGAAATGAATGGAAACGGGAGCAGAGAGGAAGGAAAGGGAAGATGCCGAGGATATGAGGAGTTCATAGACATATCATCCACCGTACCGTACTCATCTTCCATCGGGAACTGACTATTTAGAGAAAGGAGAGAAAGGACGAGATGCACAATCAGTGACCAAAATGGCAGGAGTTGCGTGAAGCTCCCGTAAGCTCCGCCCATTGATCCGTGAGAGAAAAGGGGAAGAAGCTACCGAAGAAGACGAGAGAATGAGACAAAAACCGGAAGAATGATGAGACACACGGGAAAAGAGAGAAGAGCCGATTTGGAATCTGAAGGAGACTTCCGGGATTAGAGAATAGAGATGTGAATGGAGTAGATCAAGGAATGATCTGGAGGGGGTACTGTAGGAGAAGAGAAGGGAAGGACCTACGGGTGAGGAAAATTGATCAGAAAGGGAAGAGGGAATGGAAAGGATGGCAGAGGCTTCGCACTCTTTCAATGGTGCGACTCCCACAACATGTGTTGAAGTTAGGAGAGGGACGGTTGAGAGGGAGGAGAGAGAGTGAGGAGATACGAGAGAAATGAGGGAGACTGCCGTAAAGAGATAGAGCTCGAATGGCCACTCCCTCTAGAAGTCTGGTGCTGCCACCAGGGGGATCCCCTATATGGGGTAAGAAGCAGGTCTTTGATCTCACAAAGAACAGACCTCCCTGGGAATGAATCATATAGAGTGGAATACGGTAGAATGAATGTGCCTCTCTCTCTCCCTCTTCCTCTAGGGGGGAAAAGGAATGGAGAGATTCGTCCCGTGTAGTAAGAAAAGACCTTTGCGAGAGAGCGGAGAATGATCTGGGAAAGATGAAAAGAAGCAGAAATTGGAAGGGATCATTATATAATTACACACTCGATTCAGTAGATCGATAGTCGAACTATCGAGGAAGGATCTAATCGTTTGACTGAACTGGCTGGGAGATTTCCTGATTGGGAGTCCCCCCCCCCCACCCCCCCCCCCCCCTCCCTCCCCTCTCTCTCTCTCTCTCTCTCTCTCTCTCTCTCTCTCGTAATCTTCTCCTTCTGTGTGTTTATCAAGTGGAAGATGCCATCCACACAATCCTAAATTACTCCCAATTATGAATTGATCCTCAATTGGAAGTTCCTTAGTCAATTCGTCCCTCGACCCCATCATTTCTATCTATCCGCATCTTCCATTTCTCAATCTCTTCTTATCCTTCACCTTATTCGGATGACTAACAAGGGGAAAAGACTTCGGAAGCTCTTTAGAGATGTAAGAATTGTGATTCATTCGAAGAGAGAATGGAGGATCCTTTTAAGTAGGAATCGTACCAGTCACTAATCCACTCAACTTTAGGCAACTTCTCCTTCCTCATTCCTTCTACCTCTAATTCTAAGGCATTCTCTTTATTCCATTCTCTATTTAGTGTATTCGAAATCGTATCGACACACCATAACTCTATGACTCCATTTTGTTTGCAATTCTGTGAAGTGATTAGAGAATAGTGATGAGAATGAATGGTGAAGGGAAGGGATGGACTGGAATGAGAAGGTGTCGATTGAATCCATGCCCTTGTCCACTTCCTTCATCTCTCTATTCTCTCGTCAGTTAGATCACTCTCCTCTCCTTTCCTGCGTAATGAAGTGTAGTAAGGAAGCGGCTGGCGTCTCAATTCGAGTCCATCCAAGTCAGGAGAGAGAGAGAGAGAGATGGAGTAAAGTGATCCGAGGGATGAATGATCATCCAATACTTTATCTATTCATACATCAATAAATGCTAGCCAATTGAAGGCAACAGAATGGTATGCACAGAGAAAATTCACTGCGTGGAGTGGACGGTTTCGTTCTCGTTGAGGAATATCCTGTCGACGACTTGCCTTCCCATAGTGAAGGAGTGGTCTTGATTAGCCACTTCGTACAACCACGATCCGAATCGACCTGAGAACATTCTCTCACTTCCACCTTATCTCCCCCCCCCATACGGAGTCAGTCTTGATATCCCCTTTGAGAAGAGGAGCGAGTAGATACCTCTTGAGTATATTCGATGCTTCTCTAGTAGTTGTTGAGTGTGTGATAGTACATCGTCTCTATCGACAGTAGGAATGGGGTATCCATAAGGTAGAGTGAGCACCCATCGATCGACGATTGACGACTCCTCTCTGATCACTCCCTCACTCATCAAATCTGCAATCTCCCCATCAACTCAATTCATTATTGTACACATGTTATTGCTGAGACTAACCTTTGACTGCTTTCTCAGTCACTTCATTCTCGTCTATCTCAGCATCAGAATTGAAGCCAATCTCGCAGAGAACCGACCTGATGAGGGGGAGGAGGGGAATTCCTCTTGGGGAGGAGTACTCACCAGTACAAGGCAGCATTTGGAGTGAGGTGTTCGTTGAAGTTAGAGATGAAAGTTACTCTGAAGTAAAGATTACAATTGAACAATCGAAAAGCCTTGATTGGAGATGTTGAAGAGAGAAGATTGAAAGAGTGGAATGCACCGATAGAAGATAATCTCTTGTTGGGGGAAGTAGACCCACGAGAGTGACTCAGTATGCACGGGCTGGGGTCGAGCCAGTCCAATCCCCACCAGAACCACCTCAAGTACGGAAATACATTGATGAGTATAAAATGAAGGATGCGAACCTTGGAATGTTTGAGTTGGATATCTGGAGCGAGTCGAGTCATTCTACCTAATTGATCAATTGGAATCGTCGATATGATTGTATCATAGGGTAGGCTGAATCCATTCGAGAGACTCACCTGAGATTCGAACGAGAGCTGAATTCGATATTGAAAGATTCAAGTACCACTTTGTCTTCCGGTTCGATCTTAGTGACTGGAGAATTGAGTTGAATCCAGTGATTGGGAAGCCTCGTGACTACTCTCTGCCACATTTTTCCCACTCCTCGCAATTTCGAGGGATATCTAGAAGATTTTTGGTATGCAAGGATGAAGAACGAAGTCTATTCAACATCAAAAGTATTGAGTATACCTGAATACAACAGTAGATCTCTTCCCATTCATCTCCGTCTTCTCATTCTTCTCTTTCTTAGCTGGTCTAGGTACTCTTCCCTCCACCCAACACGCCCCGAGAGACTCCAGTGAGACTGTCCAGATCTCAAGGAAATCAATGATCCCATCCACTTCCTCCCATCTCGAACCTTCTCATTGTATGGTCGGATGAACAGTTTCGTCAGTGTCTCTCCGAATGTAGACAAAGCAAATTCATTGAAATTGGTGCATGACGAGGAGGGTTCCTGATTGTATTCATGAGGGGAAAGACAAGAGAAGGCAAACCACTTTCGATCCCAATTCCTCCAATTCTCGTTCGCATTCTTCACGGATGTGACAAGGAAAATGAGAGATGGAATCCTGAATGAAGTGAGTGAAGTATTATTGAAGAATAATGATCTACCTGCACTGGATACGGTATCAAGCATTCTCGAGGTTCTCTCGTAGGGAAAACGTGACGCATACTCGCCTGGTGCATAACTCATTATTATAAAAGTAGGATGAAACTGGCCTTGACGCTTCTGGGAATATAATTCCACTCCTCTACAGCTTCATCAATAACCTTGATAAATTCTGAATGAATAATCAATGTTGATCAATCCCCTATCCTTTTAGCTCACCATGATATTTGGATTGCCCCGTTACATGCACGCCTAAATCGAATGTGAACCTGAGAAGTTGACAGATGAGAGAAACATAAAGAATAGGCCACGATAAAGATCTAACCCTCGAGGAGTAGTTATTGATGATGCGAGACCCCCGACGCAATTCGCCGCTTCCAGAATTACTACCTGGAAGGCCGCGTAGCTACCGTACACCGATTACCGTACCTCAGTGTGCACTGAACCCCTCTGGATTAGTTCGTGTAGTCTAAGAGCAGCTCCAATGGCAGTAGGACCACTTCCAATGATGACCACCCGATGAGGGCTGCTCATCTTTAATCTTGTATCAATCAAGGAGGACAAGAAGAGAGACAGGGAAGTTGAACCCCGACGCAATTCGCCGCTTCCAGAAATCATATCGCACTTCGATATGTGTGATGGCGAACGTTGAGGGAGGAAAATACGCGCGTCACTACGGAGAGAAAAAGAGGTTCGAACACGAAAGTGTGCTAGCGTGCTGTCAGAAAAATAGCGAAGTGAATCGGAGGAACAGACAAGGCGATAGTAAGGCGAGCGGGATGCGAAAGTGTTTGGTCAAGGTCGGATTTTCTTCCCGCAATCCTCCTCCCGACCTATCAACTATCGCTACTTACCCCTGATAAGAGTGAGAGATGAGATAACTATAAATCGAGATAGATAAAGAAAAATAGTACACTTTTGTGAATTAGTTTACTGTAGCCAATCGAGAGTGCGACCAGGCGAACCGTGACACTCAACGCTCAACGCCTAACCTGCGTTGCGTGTTAGACTTTTTGGTTTCGTTTCGTTTTGAGGTCGTTCATAGTATTTCAGCGCGTATAGCCTACATTTACTTTATACCTAAGTAGCATGATTGATTGAAACCATCTATTTACCGTCCTATAGCATTACGTTTAATGTTAACAACATATGTTACATATTTTTTTATTATTCTTTTCTCCTGTCATTTTGCCGAGTTTGAGTAATGTAAAATTTAAGTTGCAGCTCAAAGATGACAGGAGCTTCTTCGGGCTCCTCCGATTCCACTCCACTCTTAGGTGTAAGTCAGCCAATATCGATGGCCAAGCCAACAGAAAAGGAAATTGTTCTGTCGGAGCAGGTTAGTTGTATGTTTTCATTGTTATAATAAATGCATTTATTATGAATTTACCATGGTTTCGTTCATGTATTTTTTCAGCTCGATACAACCTTGAAATCGTTCAATTTGTATGAGTCAGAGGAAGAGATGGAGACTCGACTGGAGGTGCTGAGGAACGTCAACTCACTCGTTAAAAAATGGGTCAAAGAAGTCTCCCTCACAAAGGTTTTCACATTTTTTATGTCGATTCTAGAAATATGAACACGGTTCTCTCGTTCTAGCATTACGCTGATCAGTCTGGCCAGAATTAGGTAATGATTGCCTTCATTCGCAGATGCCTGCTGAAGAATGTGAGAAAGTGGGAGGAAAGCTGTTCACCTTCGGTTCATATCGTCTAGGAGTGCACGGGAGGGGTATTCATTATCTGCTCCACTCTTCACCATTTTATTTCGTTTCTGCGTAATTTTCGTTCGAACATAATCATATTAATATTGTTGGTGGACAAACACGAATGAAAATTAATTATAAAAATGTCAATGTTAATCTGTTTATGCAGGCGCTGATATCGATTCGCTCTGCGTCGTTCCTCGTCACATCGATCGATCCGACTTCTTCACTTCTTTCTACAAGATGCTTAGCGAGGTATCTATTCGTTTTAAAGTTACCCAACAACCGTGCAAAATTTTTAAATTGGCGCCTGAACAATACCTTACCGCGAATTTGCATGAACATGCACTAAGTACCGTAATTTAAAATGCGCGGTTTGTTTAAATATTGTTTAATCGATTATGTGGGCTTAATATTGAAGTTTTTGCTGTTGAAATATATATTTCTACAACCGGGGGAGAAGCGAGGATAAAATTGGTATAGAACCGGGCTTGTGAACGCTAATTACCGCACACAGAATATTCATGTTTCAAACCTCGCGGGAAAATCGGTCTTGATCAGGGTAGCGCAACACATGTTTTGAGGTCGATTCTGTGACTAATTATTGATTTTCTGATTTTATTAGTATTGCATTTCTACTAGTCTCTTTTATGTCTATCAGTTTCAGGAATAAAAATATAAGCCATTTTGACGGTTGTTGGGTAACTTTAAGTAAAAAAAGATGGATCATTAACCACTGTGCTCATGCATTTATCGAGTCCAAATTAGTGTATCTATTTAATTGTCACTCTTTAGTATTAGTTCAGTATCCTACAAGATGCATTAAGTGAGTACTTGATATTCCTTGCAGGACCCGAACGTGACTGATCTGCACGCTGTGGAAGATGCATTCGTGCCTGTGATCAAGTTGTACTACAACAAGATCGACATGGACATCCTCTTCGCCAGACTTGCACTCAAGGTATTACCAGTTTCTTTATATACTATGCCTCCACTTGAGAGAAACACGGTTCAGTGTAATCAGGTAAATGAATTACCAATGTTGTAGGAAGTACCAGACGACCAGACTCTGCACGATGACATGCTGTTGAAGAATCTAGACGAGAAGTGCATTCGTTCCCTCAACGGTCAGTTAGATTCAATCCTTTTTCTCTATACTGTCAAATGAACACTTCGATGCATCACTTCCAATTCTTCGATCATTCTCTCTTTCAGGTTCCAGAGTAGCTGATCAGATCCTCCGGCTTGTTCCTAGAGTGGACACATTCACTCTCACTCTTAGAGCTATCAAGGTCAGCTACTCCTCTCCACTATTATCCATGTTTAATGTGTTTTGAGTTTATTTATTGAGTAATATTTTGATATAAAATTTTTAAAAGTTAATTTAATTTCAGTTATGGGCACAGAATCACGGTATCTACTCGAATGTCCTCGGTTTCTTGGGAGGAGTCAGTTGGGCTATTCTTGTCGCGAGGTGAGTCAGGAATGAGAGATGTAGAATCTACTCATTTCATGTTCATCACTTTTATTGTATATTATGTATGCCTTTTGAGAGTTTGTCAACTCTATCCTAACTACGCTCCTTCCAAACTCGTCAATCGATTCTTCATGGTTTTCGCTAATTGGTTAGTTCGTGTCGTTATTTCTCCCCAACTACTCATTTATGATTGAATTGAAATTAATCTCATACGAGGGAATGGTCTGGCCATGAAATAGTCCATTTGTCTACAACTTAGTTTCTTGCTATCTTCACAAATATATGTTTCCCGTTTGAATGAGTCCAATTCCTATCCTGATCAGGGAGTGGCCTCATCCAGTCCTTCTAAAGGACATTGACTCCTCCCCTCGACCCGATATCTCGAGTCTGCACGATCTCGTATGGGATCCACGAACCAGAAGCACTGATAGGTGAGGGAATTCTTCTCTTCCCTTTTCTTTACTATAAGTTGTGCATTAATGACTTCTTCCATTGTCAGTTGTTGATCCCTAGTTGATATTATTGGCAGATACCATCTCATGCCCATCATCACTCCCGCCTTTCCCGAACAAAACTCTACTTTTAACGTCACCACTTCTACCAGAACAATTCTCATGAATGAGATTCAAGAAGGTTTACGATTGTAAATTGGAATTTTCGAAAATGATTTTCTTGTTGGTGAATAATTCAATTTTATCATATATTGACTAATTTATATTGCAATTCGGTTTGTGTCTTAATGATCATCCCTCCTATAGGTCTGGAAATGACGAATGATATAATGGAAGGGCATGCTGAGTGGAAGGAACTCTTCGAGGAAGTCAATTTCTTCTCTCGATACAAACACTTCCTGGGTAAGGGTTTGCCATGCGAAGAAGCATTCATTATGTGTCTATGCCAGTTGATGAATTAGCGTACACTTGCAGTGGTAGTGTGTTCGGCAGAGTCGGAAGAGCACCATCTGGTGTGGGAGGGAATGGTGAAGTCGAAGCTGAGACACCTCATTGGTTCACTCGAGAGGTATTCTTTTCCCTCCTCCATTATTCATTTGACACTAGTTTAGGATACGGGCATCAAGGATATAATAGTATGTAAGAATACCTTTGTACTTTCATATCTTCTCTGTAGAGTGGTTGTTGGTTGTGGGAAATGTAGGCTTAAATAGGTGCGAGTTTCTAAAGTGGACACAATATTCAGCATCTCCAAGTTGAGCCTTGAATTGTCAGTTGAATAAGCACGGAGATCGTTTGACATAAATCCTAGAGAGGCGCTTTCTATTCATCTAAATTATTAATTTTAACGACTCTTTCAGAAATCCCCGCATCACCCTCGGCCACATCAATCCGAAGACGTACAAACCGAACACGAATCCCTATCCTTTCCAGATTGGATACGAGTATGTGCCATTTGCTATTCCATTCCTAGTTATTTGTATTGTTCTTTTGCAATGAATTGAGATGAAAGTGTCTTTGTTTTGTAGTAATCCCGTTGCCGAGATGTGGTTCGTGGGACTCGAGTTCAACAAGTCGATGATGGGTACTAAAAACGTGGTTCTCACAGAGGAGATCACTGGATTCCATGACACTGTTAGTTGGCCTTCCCTTGATTCCATTCGATTGCGGTCTAATCAATCAGGTGAATCGAGCGACGAGGTACTCGAAGGGGCGAGAGACCTTCACTGATGACATGAAGGTACACACTGGCTATCCATTTATATGCCCTTTCTGGCCCTCTCTTTCCACTATCTACTTTATATCAGGTTGAGTCATAAGTTTTTTTCCAATAGGAACATGTGAAGGTTTTCACATATTCCAGTCTTTTTTCAAATTGATTTTCATTTTGATTACAACATATTATGAGTGCGTGGATACTTTATTTATCGCACTTTTGTACAGACCTATTCAACTATTCAAAGAGCCTTGCGGTCATAGTGCGAGGTCAAACTATCCCAGGATAGGAATGTAGCTGTTAGGTTCTCAGAGTAGATCTTTCCAATGAGTAGTGATTGGGATACATAATCAACAGCATCGTGAAGTGTGATGAACGTACATGACAATTGTACATGGGATTCGGATTGGGCACAAAAGAACTGTTCAAATAAGGTGCTAAATTCACAGAGGTGTTCAGTTCACCATGACCAAAACAAGTTCCCTTCTCTGCGCTTCCGTAAACCCTATCGAAACCATTACTGTCAGCAGAAAACTGGTGGGCATTCCTTAATACAACCAAAAGCTGCAGTTATCAACATTTTTTACGATGAAATTTTCACATCTTGACAGTGTATTTCACAGCATATATGATAATAAGTGTGAACTATTCCAATAAATACTGCTACGGAATTGTACTGATAGGACACTTTTTAAGCGACTTTGAAATGCACCTCCAAAATTGAAAAAAAACATATGACTCAGCGTAATAGGACACTTCCAAACAAATGACACAGTCCTTCCCTTGTAGATGCTGTTAAACTACGTGGCTCGGAAGGATCTCATCAAATGGATTTCGAAGGCAGAGCTGACGAAGGGGCGGGGCGCCCGCAAGCCGACAGCTGCAGCTGCTGCAGGGAGTCTCCCTTCCACTCCGAGAGGAGTCGTGGAGAGGAGAGAGAGCAGCAGTGTGAGTGAATGAAGAAGAAGAGACGAAGGGGTTGAGTATGAGGAAGTGATGGTTCAGATGTCGATGGAAGGGACGGGGAGCACTCCCTCCACTGCGGCAGCCGATAGTTGGACGCCCTCCACGACAGGAGAAGTCTCGTCGACGACGATGGATGCAGGGCCATCGAATGGAAGGAAGAGGGAGAGTGACGAGAATGAAGTGCCCCAAGGGGAGAATGGAGAGGTCATGGACCAGACGGTGAGTCACGAGGGGGGAGAGAGAGACCTCAATTATCTCTACAGTGTTCCTCCTCCTCTGCTTCTTCCGAAGCGGTGGTGACGTCATCGTCGTGCGTCGCAGCCGAGACTCCGCCCATCTGCAGGATTTTGAATGCAGGGACGAAGCTAGGACACTCAACCAGCATGCCCAATCTGGGAGGTCAGCCTTCTTTCTTCCTCTTATTCTTCCCAAGGGTCCCGCTCGAGGTCTGTAGAAACAATACATGGGAGAAAAAAGATTGTCCTATGTGTCACGCAAAGATCTCTTATGCCTCTCTTCTAACATGCCAGCAGGCGTAAAATTATAATTTTACGGATCCGTAAAACGCCAAATTTACGAATTTAAAAATTCCATAAAATATAAAAATCCTCGAAATTTTCAAACCACTTCGATGGAGCATATTTTGGCTACCATTGGTCGTTTGCATAATTACGAAGAATTGGGTGATGTCAATCACTTAAAATATGTGTTTTGGATGTGATGAATGGCTACAATGAAAAAAAATAAATTTAGCCATCTAAAAAGTATTAAAATTAATGCAGTTTAATTAAGAGTCCGGATCTGAGAAACGTCACCACTGCCCAGACATTTCCCCGGAAATACGATTCAGGCCAGGGTCACACATTGGACCTAGAGTACTTAGAGTCTTTATTTGAAATTTCACAACGATAACCTCTGTATCGCGCAAAGTGGCGCGTGAGGTACTGGCACAGTGAAAAATGATGAAAATTCAGAATTTCTTAATGAATTTAGTTAGACTCGAAACATATTTTCCATTGTATTAGACATGCCCTCACTGTCCTGAGGCACCATTGAAATCGCATTTTTATGGATTTCGATGTTGAAATATTTGACCACATCTTTCACTTTTCCCGATATTTTGCATGTTCCCGGAAAGACCGGGACTAAGTTCTTACACCACATTGTAGCACGTGCAATGCTGATGCGTAATATATATAACAATCAAAAATTTCAACTACCTTAAGCCGTGAAATTTTGCCTTGAATGATCGGAAAGTGGTCCTTTTTGCCTTGAATGATCGGAAAGTGATCGACATGATTGTCAAATTGTTGTACTTTTCGCCAATCTTATTGATTGATTCAGGCGGAATCCGAATCACTGTCACCCACAGACTCTATTGCTGTCGAAATTTCGCATGAATCTCTCAATTTCAGAAAACCTAAAAATCGGGTTTCAGATACAGCATTTTTTTGGTGTATATTTTTCATGTTCCCGGAAAGAGCGGGACTAAGTTCGTACATAATGTTACAGCCAGTGCAATGTTGTTTCGAAATATATATCATGGCCAAAAATTGCAACATCCTTAAAGGAGGGCTCTCGGCAAAGTATCCACATCGATAGAAGGTAGGTTCCACCCTCCAAAGATCATAGCGCGAGCTAGGAAGCGTACACACATCGGTAGGATAGCTCGGTGGTATACCAGCCGTCACGTAATCGGAAGGTTGCGGGTTCGATCCCCACCAGTTTTTGACAAAACTTCACGATATTTGAATTCGCGCACTTCCCTGGCCCATCAAGCGTCCATGGCACTCATCCAACTAATCATAACTCTGTTGATAGTAGTGATATTAATGCAATCTTTTTGGAGCCTTTAGTCGTTAAGAGGAGCTAGGCCATGGTAATTACAGGGTCCAAAGTTGTACTTTGCCTTTAATCCTCCTTTAAGCCCCGATATTTGTACTTGAAATGTCGAAAAATGGTCGATATGCTCGATACGATTTTCAAAATATTTCGCATATGTTATTGATGGATTCGGACAGAATTCGCTTCAATGTTACCCATAGACACGATATCCGTCGAAATTTCTCATGAATCTCGGTTTCAGAAAACCAAAAAAATAGCATTTTCACGATACCGCCTAAATTTCCTCGATTATTTGCATTTTCCAGAATAGACCAGGCCTAAGTTCGTGCACATTGTTATAGCCAGCGCAACGTTGTCTCGAAATATGTATAATGAGCAAAAATGTAAGCATCCTTAAGCCGCGATATTTTGCCTTCAAATGCCGGAATGTGGCTTCAGGCTCGACATTAATTTCAAAATATCGTGCTTTTCTCCATAATTCTTGAACCATTCAGTTTAATTCCGAATCAATATCACCCACAGACAATGTTTCTGTCGAAATTTCGCATGGGTCTCTCGATTTCAGAAAACCTAAAAATCGAAACTCTATTTTTCGGGTTTTCTGAAACCGAGAGATTCATGCAAAATTTCGACGGATATCGTGTCTATGGGTAACACTGAATAGAATTATTTCCGAATCCATCAATAACATAGGCGAAAAGTCCGATATTTTGAAAATCGTATTGAGCATACCGACCATTTTTCGACATTTCAAGTACAAATATCGGGGCTTAAGGATGTTGAAATTTTTGGTCGTAATACATATTTCGAGTCAACATTGCACTGGCTGTAACATTATGTACGAACTTAGTCCCGCTCTTTCCGGGAACATGAGAAATATACACCAAAAAAATGCTGTATCTGAAACTCGATTTTTAGGTTTTCTGAAATTGAGAGATTCATGCGAAATTTCGACAGCAATAGAGTCTGTGGGTGACAGTGATTCGGATTCCGCCTGAATCAATCAATAAGATTGGCGAAAAGTACAACAATTTGACAATCATGTCGATCCTGGGACCACATTCCGATCATTCAAGGCAAAATTTCATGGCTTAAGGTAGTTGAAATTTTTGATTGTTATGTATATTACGCATCAGCATTGCACGTGCTACAATGTGGTGTAAGAACTTAGTCCCGGTCTTTCCGGGAACATGCAAAATATCGGGAAAATTGAAAGATGTAGTCAAATATATTGACATCGAAATAGATAAAAATGTGATTTCAATGGTGCTTCTGGACACTGAGGGCATGCCTAATACAACGCAAAATATATTTTGAGTCTAAGTTGATTCATTAAGAAATTATGAATTTTCATCATTTTTCACTGTGCCAGTACCTCACGCGCCACTTTGCGCGATACAGAGGCTATCGCTGTGAAATTTCTAATAAAGACTCTAGGTACTCTAGGTCTCTAGGTCACTCTAGGTCCAGCATGTGACCTTGGTCCGAATCTTCGTCCCGGGGAAATGTCCGGAAAATGGCCGAAATGGTAAATTTCCTCAGATCCGGACTCTTAATATTTTTCCTTTTTTCGTTTGAGAAAAACAAGGTAAAAATTACAAAAATAGATTGAAATCCTATTCTTTCTAGCAGGGATGTGCAGCAAGTGACTATTTCGGCAAGCGTCAAAGCCGTTATGTTGATAGACAAAAGATCTGCAAAAGCATTTTTCTCACTAAATATACGATGATACAAAATTGTTTCCTTCAAATGAGATCATTGTTTTGGTTCTTGTTCAATAATATTGTATTTTCCTTCGCAGAAAATTTCTAAAATGTGAATCTCATTTTGTTCATTAATATTTTTTAAATTCTTCAACTAAAGATCAGCATCATTCGTAAATTTTTACGGATTTTGCGAAATCTGTAAAATAATTATTTTACGGAATCAGTCCGTGAAATCCGAAAACGTAAAAGCCCAGTCCTGATTACCAGTAAGCGCGCGCAGTCAGCGAGTGTGATGTAATGACAGTGTGTCGGCACGGTGACTCATGTTCCTCCCCTTGTCCCCCCTCTCACTGGCGATCCCCTGACTCTCTTCTCAATGCAACCATGGAATAAAGTCGTATCTTAATGCCTTTGACATTATATCCTGTTCCTCGGGGGAACAGTTATTGTATACATTCAGTTTGGTCATCGGCTGACCTCTCTGTCTCATTGTTCGTTTCTCTTTTGGTAGTTATTCATCGGCTGAGTCTCTACTCCCTTGCTGTCTCCTTTCCCATCTCCTAGATTATCCTTCTTCCTAATCTTCTATCCATATTCTACCACTTTGCTACCGAGAAATGGTGCATCTATCCGCGATTACGAACCCCCCCTTCAATTAATCCAACTATTCCCCATCTATCATTCTACTCCTTTCTAGTCTTGTATACGCATTCTACCACTTTGCTACCGAGAAAGAGAGTAGGAGGGGGATGAATATGATAGAGAATTGGAGTGGGAGGGAATGAGTGGAGTGATGGGGTGATTGCAGCGAGTGCGACTTCGGATAGACAGCCTGCACAGCAACTGCCACTCGCCAATCCAGATGATGCGAATGCTGCCAATCCCCTTCCCACGGAGAGTGTCAAGAATGAGTGAGTGACCATTGACTTGAAGGAAAAAATAACTAGATGATTGGATGTTCATTCTGGAATTCAGTCTCATCTCGGGTCTCGATTCGCGTCTTCTCAATCGGAAGAGGAGTGCCGAGGGTCTTCTGGAGGAGGACGTCACTGCTGTCAAGGCGAGAAGGATGGAAGCGGTCTGATGAGAATGCATCTCTCCTCCCTCCATTGTACATAGACATACACTGCCCTCGAAACAAGGACGCCCTTCCACTTTGAGCTGCAGGCCTTTCACAAGTAGTCTAATTTATTGCGTTTGAATCTACTCACTGCGCTTAGTTGATAGTTCATAATAAAATTAATAAAACTGAGAAAAAAACGTCAAAAAGCTTGAAGCCCAAAAAGAGGTATTTATTCTATCTATGATGTATTGCTATTCAAGTAGTAACTGTTCGTTTTTTCTTTGTACTGGATTTCCAATCATTTTCTTCTCAACTTTTGTCACTTTCAATTGGTCTTGAATGGAAGCTCAATCTCCATACCCTAATTTTACTCTATCGTTTGATCGTTTTCATCACACGTCACCCCGAGAATACCGTAATCTTCTTTTGTTTTACATTCCGCAGTAAGCATATCAGTTCGTCCTCGGTCTAATTGATACCCCATACTAGACGATCATTCTACAGTCGTTCGATAAGCAGTGATAACTGATTATTTTAGCAGCCCGTGGCTATCCATTTCCCATTGTTTGAATCACTCGATTCTAGTTTCACTCTTTTTGAAATGACTAATCTAAGTGTCGCTTTTATTCCAATTGGAATCTCGGTTGATAAATGAGTAGACACAAAGGCGTGCAGTGCAGTTCAATTACAACACCATTCCTTAGAGTGGAACTTTTCTATTTACATTACATAACGATAATTGTGTTGGGGGAATTTATACTCGGATTGAGACAATGAGTGAAAGGGAGGTGCATCTATCGTAATCTCATCTTCTCTCCATCTTATATGACGGCGGCCGCGTAAGAATCGAACAACGACCTGAAGGACCTGGCACAGCGATTTTTCGAAAATTTGTAGAAAGGGGTTCTCGAGGGTGCTGATCATCGTGGTCAACTTCATTTTGCACCAACTCGACCGGCTGAGCCAGGCTGCATGTAGGCTGCATGTACATTTATGTTAATAGCTCCGAAGCCGATTGTGATATCACCTTCAAATTTTTACAGAGGTACTATAAGCTACCTGTGAACCCGTCGAAGCAAAATTTACTTATTTTTGAATATGCTAATTTTATGAAAATTGGGATCTCGAATATAAGGCAAAAACTAACGACGAGAATTGTATGAGAAGATGCGCCTTATTCAGGGGATCATCTTTCGTATGCATAGTATGGGGTTTGATGTCGTCGTTTTTCTGCTACGAATTATTGTTTGTCCCATGTATCACATCTGCGCCGCGCTCTTTGCGCGAACAGCGAGGAATGAGAATGAGTTTCACTTTCACTCCATTTCAATTAATGCCCGAAGAGTGAGAAATGGAAATGCGATTGAAAGTGGGAGTGAAACTCATTCTCATTCCTCGCTGTTCGCGCAAAGAGCGCGGCGCAGATGTGATACATGGGACAAACAATAATTCGTAGCAGAAAAACGACGACATCAAACCCCATACTATGCATACGAAAAATGATCCCCTGAATAAGGCGCATCTTCTCATACAATTCTCGTCGTTAGTTTTTGCCTTATATTCGAGATCCCAATTTTCATAAAATTAGCATATTCAAAAATAAGTAAATTTTGCTTCGACGGGTTCACAGGTAGCTTATAGTACCTCTGTAAAAATTTGAAGGTGATAGCACAATCGGCTTCGGAGCTATTAACATAAATGTACATGCAGCCTACATGCAGCCTGGATGAACCGGTCGAGTAGGTGCAAAATGAAGTTGACCACGATGATCAGCACCCTCGAGAACCCCTTTCCACAAATTTTCGAAAAATCGCTGTGCCAGGCCTTGCTCGATTCTTAAGCAACCGCCGTCATATACAATATCTTCTCATTGTTATCATTTACAGTTAGGAGGTTCATATTCTTCTTTTCAATTTCTCGTCTATTCACATGGATATTATACCCGGATGGCTTCTCACTTCCGCCCTTTGTCTCTTTCCACATTTGTAGTCCCTCTTCATTAACTGACCATCTGCTGCACTCGATCTCCTCGGTATATTTCAGTTGTAATCTTCTATGTGTGAGGTTGTGGCTGGAGTAGAGGCAGACACTATATATCTCACTCCGATAGTCATTCCATCCAATGCACACTATCAGAGAAGAGACTGGGAGATGCAACATATACAACTTCTTAGTGACCGGCTGAAATATATTGAATTTCAGAATAAAAACCGCCATTAGGTTGTAGAAATTACCGAGTGATCTGTCTCATCCATCAACACGACCATCAGAAAACGTCTAATTCATTTACACGGAGGTAAGATAGATGAAGGAAGAATGCATGGAAGCTTCAGTAAGAATTACCCGAAACCTCTCTGCTTTGTGCCAGCCGGCTTTCATGTTTTTTCCCGAAACTTCCATGCCCCACAATAACTGGCTTGGAAATCAAGGGAAAATCGTGAAATGAGTTCTAACCGATTTTGGTCACTCTGGGGCATGCCTGAGTGACCCCCCGAAATCTTATTGCGCATACTTCATAAATATTGGAGCTCACTACATTGCGTAGGATACCTTCATCTCTCACTTCGAGAGCTCTTTTCTTGAATACGGTGAAAGAAAGAACAAAATTGACAGGTGAGTTACCCCAACTCTTTTTTTGAGATCTATGAATATCTAGATAATATCTAGATAATATCATATTATCTATCGATCTATATATTTGATTTTGTCTGAATGGCCATTCCGAGAGTCAGCTAGATTCTCTCGCGAGAAGCGTGATATGTAGTTGCATTAATCAAGGAAGGTGGAAAACAAGCTCCGGAATCTTTGAAATTTTAAAATTAATCTTTGAAATTTTGAAATTATAGTCAGTTCTTGATACGTTTTGTCCTTGCCCATTTGATTTACGGTATGGATGAAATCAATATGATCATATCAACTTATACAAATCATGCTGTTTTTATTTCCTGGTAAGTACGTCAGTCCCAAAACTTTATTATCATTTATTGAATCATTCTGAACAATTATCGAGTTCTTGATGCGTACGAAATGAATCGCTTACCACTTTGTTTTCTAAGTCATTGTTATATCATTTTATTGCTAATGTTATTGTGATGCATTACTTTAAATCAGTCGTTGCTGATTTATTACCTTTTGTTAATTATCTCCTAGAGCTTCTCAACGCGATAGTCAGCTTACGGTATAGGATTACTCATAGAGGATGAGTAGTGCCATTTCAAACATCACTTCACGGTGATTTATCATTCCGCTTCCTCCGACCTATTTTGTTTTGCGATAATTCCGTGCGATATATGTATTTTGCAGGTTGAGATGGACTCAGAAGGCCGTAAGGTCATCGTAGTTGACAATGGCACTGGGGTGAGTCATGTCCAGTCTCTATCCCTTCTACCTCAGATTTTGTTAAATTTTTTATAAGCGTTCTGACAATATTACCTTAAATAAGTCTGGATTGCAGTTCGTCAAGTGTGGATATGCTGGCTCGAACTTCCCTTCTCACATCTTCCCATCATTAGTGGGAAGGCCGATCTTGCGATCCTCCCAGAAGATCAACAACATCGAAATCAAGGTTTCCCTTGCAAATCTTCAGCCACTACTTTGTTCCTTCTCGAGTGTGTAATTAGATGTAGTGCAGGACTTGATGGTGGGGGAGGAGGCTTCTGCTCTTCGCCAGTACCTCGATGTACAATATCCAATGGACAACGGCATCGTCAGAAACTGGGACGACATGGGACATGTGTGGGATTACACATTCGGTCCAGAGAAGCTTGACATCGATCCCAAGGTCAGATGCATTCATTAATGTTGTTATATTAGAATGACTTTCCTACATAATCAAACCACTAGGAGCAATAGGGCTTATTTCATAAAATAGGGAGAGATGCAGAGAACGTCGAACTGTTGTTTCAGGAGTGTAAGCTACTTCTCACCGAGCCTCCTCTCAACCCGAAGAAGAATAGAGAAAAGCTCTTCCAGGTTCAATTTATCTCCCCGATAATAACTCGAAAGTCACTAATCATCCGAGTAATTGATGTACTGTAGGTGATGTTCGAGCAGTATGGCTTCCATTCACTCTACATCGCCGTCCAGGTACGAATTAATCCACTTCACGCAAAAAAGGATCCTTAATTTTCCTTTCTATTTTTGTAGTATGAAGCTTTAGTTGTTAAAGCATGTCTAAATTATTCAATAATATTATTTTTATGTTTACGAAATGTATTCTAGATTATAGATACGTGTGTGGTAGATGTATTTACACTAATAAAATGTTAATTTTACTAACACATGATTTTTATAATGGAATTCCTTCAATTCAATCCTTAAAGGGAGTTTGAAGTGAAATACAATTCTTTGTTTTTTTCATTCCTTTCTGTTAATTATATTGAGTGAAGTAAAAAATATTTAAAAAATAATAAAAATAAATATTTAAAATAATTTAGCAAACCTACAGTAACCAATTAAATCGTTCCGCCAGTTCACTTGTTGACTACTCCTGCTATCGAAAGTACGCGGGGGAAGCCACGCCCACTGGCCGGGGCCAGCCGGCGCTTGTCGGCGTTTTGCGCGTTTTCATCGAGTTTTATCGCGATTTTGCCATTTGAATTCACTTGCTCCAATTATATGTTGCTTCTATACCCCTCATTCGACGTTTTTGAACGTGGTTCAAGCAGCATGCGTTCACTTTACCGTTCCCGCGTTGTTTTTATGACTGATCGATCGTTTCCATAGTTATCTTGTCTTTGTGAGAGCGATCCTACCCCTTTTTTTTGTTCAACTTTATTACAATAACAATCGTAGTACAACTGTGAAAACGTAAACGGTCAATTAATCGTTCTTTATCGGCTCAATCCGTGTCATTATCGGTTTCTCGCTCCCCGTAGTCACCCTCCTCTTCTTCCCCTCCATCACTTTCATTTCCATCCTCTTCTCCCTCCTCGTATTCATCGTACTCCATTCATCACCTTTCTCTCCCTCGATTTCCTCCTCTTGCTCGTTTCTTTTCTCGTACCACGAGCAGATCCCGTCAAAAACGAGGTCTGAGGGTACTCCGAGTCGGCGCTCCACTCTTGTATCTTCCAGTTGCTCGCGCACGCGTACACCCTCGACCAGAATCCAAATTTTACATTTTATTAGCGTACGGGAAATCACTCTTCAGTTTGTGTATTCTATCTCGTTCGCATGACTGGTGCAATATGATTGGAACGATTATTGTCTCGCGATGACTTCTCTCAAGTTTTGTTGCCGATGTGTTGCCATATCGCCATAATACATCTCGTCATTGTGATACCCATTCAGGTCAAGCGACTCGACACGAAGAGGGGAAGACGGACGAGCCGGCGAAAGAATTGGAGGAGGGGTGACAAGGCCGGCCTGTTATTTAATTTTGTTTCGTTATTTGTTTAGTTGAACTACCTTAGCGGCGAAAAGTAGATAATTTGTCAAGTTGACAATTTCTTTGGAAAGATTTAGAGAATCGAATTCTACAAATATTCATTACCGTGGTTGATATTTTGATGCTTTTTTCAGTATCGTTTCCTTCAAATTATATCATGATTGGCTCAACCCATCGAACAAAGCTGCATCAAGAACAACCAAAGTGATCTTCCAGCTGGAATCATGGACCAGGTTGTGATTTTCTATTTGACCAAACAATGAAATATAAATCTGCCAAGCGTGAAATTTTTTTAGAAAAAATCCTATGTGCCCTTTGTTAATTCTAACTCGTGGTTTATATATTAGTCATGTGCGATTTATCGATATGAAAACGCAATTAATCAATTGTGTGATTTTAGAATTCAGCTTTGATAGATCAAAACTTATTCTCAAAATTGGGGAAACTAATCTATTCCTTTAATGGCTGCACTGTTTGAATTCTTCGCCTAGTCGATTGGTAGGCAATAAGAGGGGGTGACATAAGCCCAACGGATTTCCAATTGCTGAATGTTCGACGTAGCTACTTGGAAATTGTTTCATTGCTACCAGTATGTGCTCCTCTTTATCACACTGATTAGATCTTGTCACCAGGTGGTGATGAGTTTCGCTTCCCACTAGATCGGTTGAATGGTGATAGAGTATGAGGAATCAAGAGATGGTTAACCGAATTTTATACTTTATTTCCCACACATGTAAGGGTACTGGGTAAAGATTCCATTCTGACAATTGATGGGAAAGACATTGTTTGATTAACGCTAACAACCATATCCAATCGATAGTACTTTGCGCAAGGATTTTTGTTCAAACATATGATCCAAAGAGCTGAACCTGACCCGAGAAACTGAGTTACAGTAGGTCCTTGTGTGAAGTAGTATTGATTGGATATGGTTGTTTGCGTTAATCAAACAATGACTTTCCCATAAATTGTCAGAATGGAACCTTTACCCAGTACACTTACATGCGTGGGAAGTAAAGTATGTAATTCGGTTAATCATTTCTTGATTCCTCACACTCTCTCACCCATAGGTGGGCACCTTCGAAGCCAGCTGTGAAACACCCCCGGTTTTGGAAAATTTTATCCACGAGAGAATTAACAAAGGGCACGTGTCCACGCCGCCGGCGACAGGGGGGTGCTGCGCATAGACGCACCGTGCGTCTGTGCGCAAGCATGAATAGGGGTCATGGTAAAAATCGATGGTAGGTCATTGGTAGGTCAAGCGTACCCAATCGATAGTACAGTAACTGTAGATACCGTATATCACTACCGTGACCCGCTATTATCGCGAACTAACTTTATTTTTTTAAAGCCCTGGTACCGTGCGCAATCGATTCTACAGTACCCAAGTAACTACAGTAACCCAGTTCCTTGGGTCAGACCCAGTTCGTTGGGTCAAACATTTTTCTAAAAATCCAAAATCGATTTTAAAATAATTTAAAAGTATCCTACCGTATATGTCATTATTGTATAATCATTTTATAACCAATTTTAGATTTTTAGAAAACTTTGAAATGTTTAGAAAAAATGTTTGACCCAAGGAACTGGGTTACGGTAGTTGCTTGGGTACTGTAGAATCGGTTGCGCTCGGTACCAGGACTTTTTAAAAATAAAGTTAGTTTGCGATAATCGAGGGTTACGGTAGTGATATACGGTATCTACTGTTACTGCACTGTCGATTGGGTACGTTACTTATTCTTGACCTACCATGACCTACCATCGATTTTTACATGACCTCCTATTCATGCTTGCGCACAGACGCACGGTGCGTCTATGCGCAGCACCCCCCTCCCTCGCCACCATTCGTGGACACCTATGAAGGGCACATAAGATTTTTTCTAAAAAAATTGCACGCTTGGCAGATTTATATTTCATTGTTTGGTCAAATAGAAAATCACAACCTGGTCCATGATTCCAGCTGGAAGATCACTTTGGTTGTTCTTGATGCAGCTTTGTTCGATGGGTTGAGCTAATCATGATATAATTTGAAGGAAACGATACTGAAAACAGCATCAAAATATCAACCACGGTAATGAATATTTGTAGAATTCGATTATCTCGATTTTTCCAAAGAAATTGTCAACTTGGCAAATTATCTGCTTTTCGCACCTAAGGTATTTCGATTATATTACATTTCTGTCGTAACAAAAATGAACCAAAGATGAAGACTATTCAGTACTTGTGTTTCACATGTTTCCCCAAAGTTGATTGTATCGTCATTGTGTGATGTGTGTATAAACTTTTTTTACATTCGCTAAGATAGTTCGAATACTATGGACAAATACTGTTTACAGTATCATTATTTCCGGCTGATTGAATCGTATAAACTGTTTCATGCTAACCTCGTCCACATCCATCTCAGAGTCGGATACAGCGGGCGTAGAAGATACGGTAGGGTTACGGTATCGCTGCTGTAGTCGCTCAAACTGCCTTAGCGCGCATGTTCGGAGGGAGGGCGACGGATTAGGACGACGATGTTTAATTACGATGCTGGTGCTGGTTGTTTAATTAGTATAACTACTTCCAACGTCCATTAATCATTACAGTTCGTTGGTAAAGTTCGTTAGTGCAATGTAGTAGCGTAGGGAAGTGACGATAAAGTGTGGATAGACTCACATCCTTTGGCAGGCCAATTGGAGAATCAGAGTGCTCTGAGCACCATCGTATGCCTGCCCCCTGGTCTATCTTCTTCCGGTAGTCTGCTAGCTTTTCCTTGCTCTCCTCCTCACTCAACCCAAGACGCTTAATCCACCGTTTCTGTTCTGCTTCTCGAGAGTTTGCAGGAAACTTTCGTAGTGTATCATCGACCAATGAACAGAGGTAACACGTTCGCTTTCGCTTCATTCCGGAATCCACCACTTAAGGTTATCGACGAATTTCTAAACGATAGCTAACGCTGTACGCCAGAAACTGTGTTATCAGGGGGAATATGATAATCATGTACATCTTTAGTTCAGATCGACATTATGAATGCAGAAAATACGCAGCAAATAATTAAAATTAAATAAAAATCAATATTCGTGAGCTACGGTAGAACAGTGGTGAACCGAGCGTGCAGCGAGTGTGCTCCGGGCGATCCCTCGCGTTCACCACTTTACGGCTCCGGATTTCTGACTTTGTTTGCTTCTAGTAGGTTCAAAATTAAACAATGAATTTTCTTTTTTTTTCTGTTTAATCATAACGCAAAACTGCGCTTTCTGAGCTCAACATGCCTAAACTGGCCAGCTCCCTTTAAAGAGAAAAGTACATTAAATTGCGGCCATTTTTTTCTTTCTGAATCTAGTGACGTGCACCCGCCCCTGTCAATAATAAAGCATATTTGAGTTTATATCAAATATCTTAATAACTAAGTTTAATTATTTTTTTGCCTTTCCACTATACTAATAGTTTTCCTATAAATTTTCTCTCATAATTTGTACTAATTATTCTTTAGATCAAGTATCAATAGTAGCTATCCGTTACCTGTGGTATCTCGAATACTCTACAGGCAGTGCTCACTCTCTATGCTCAAGGTCTTCTCACGGGAGTTGTCATCGATTCGGGGGACGGAGTCACCCACATCTGTCCCGTCTATGATGGGCTAGTTTCCATTCTACTTCTTCCCATCATACTGCTCTCTGTGGATAAGAGTATCTCTTAGCATCCGTATATTACGGGTCTCCTGTAAAAGTGTAGGAAAATGGGTCCCTGTGGCTAGTAGAAATTATTTTGTATCTCAGATTTCGATTTAACTTTGTTGATGTACACGATTGGGGGTCAGAAGAAGGTCAATCCACTCAGTTCCGTGAAATCTGCACATTATCGATTTTTTTGGTCTACCGCTTCAAATTAATGTATATCAGTTCATTTTCATCGTAGAGAGAACTTTTTTTTCTCATTTTGCTCAAAATGAGAAAACTCTACAAAAGTGTAAGCAACGTCCAAAAGGATGGAAGCTGTTTTCATACTTATTTCACCTGAAAACCGATTTTCCAATCGAGAAATAGATCATATAGCGACCGGTACCCTAACTTCCAATGAGTTTTATTGCTTCTATGGATTCTACGGACAAAATTAGTAGGGGTCTATGTTGACTATTTATCATTTCTATGTCCTCCCACTAGGGATTTACTACGGGGCGTTTCTGGACTTGGTTATTTTTTGCTCCATAGTAATCACCCATAGTAAATCCCTAGTGGGAGGACAGAGATATGAAAAATAGTCAACATAGACACCCCCTAATTTTGTGTGAAGATTCCACAGAAATAATAAAAACGATTGGGTTTTTGGTGTACGAAGCCAGAAAATCGATTTTGTCTGTATTTTTATCAACCAATAGGCATCATTGTCGAATAACTCGAAAACAAGTGATCTTTGAGCAAAATTGCACAGAAAAATTTTTCTCCGTCTCAGAAAGAGCTTTCGATTTCATTTTTTAAAATTGTGATTGGATTAGTTTGAAGTGAAATACAGCCAAAAAACATTTTCTTGAAAATTAGGCTATGTCCACGAACTTACATAGTAAATCGATATCGGGAGGATGGTTAATTTTGTCCGTAGAATCCATAGAAGCGATCGATTTCTCGATTGGAAAATCAGTTTTCAGGTGAAATGAGTATGAAAACAGCTTCCATCCTTTTGAACGTTGCTTACACTTTTGTAGAGCTCGTCATTTTGAGCAAAATGAGAAAAAAAAGTTCTCTCTACGATGAAAACGAATTGATATACATCAATTTGAAGCGGTAGATCACAAAAATCGATAATGTGCAGATTTCACAGAACTGAGTGGATTGACCTTCTTCCGACCCCCAATCATGAACATGAACAAAGTTAAACCGAAATCCGAGGTGTAAAATATTTCTAGTATCCATTGTTCCCACACTTTTACAGGAGACCCGTGATAGATCTTCAAAATAGTTGAAGACAAGAACAAGTTTGATCAATTCAGGTACGCTCTTCAGAATCAGACGAGGCGAATCGACATAGCGGGAAGAGACATCACCAAGTACCTCATCAAGGTTTGGCTCCTTCCTATTCCCATCCCTTCCCTTCTTCCCCTCCTTGTGTACTTTGATGTGCTTGCAGCTTCTGCTTCTCCGTGGATACTCATTCAACCATTCCGCTGACTTCGAAACTGTCAGACAGATGAAGGTTCGTCTTTTTATCTCATACATATCATGTGTATCACGATTGAGGAGACATATTGAAATTTCTAGGTCATTGGTCCTAGAGCCGGCTTTTAGGAATTTTCCGGTTTTGAATCCAGCTATACTGTATTTCATCTCCCAGATGAGCTAGAGAAGTGGGATGGTGCTCAAAATGATCGGAAAATTATTTTAAGAAACTTTTATGTTTTGACCAAAGTTTAAAGATCAACGATCAAAAAGTTATGTCCGAAAAACCATTTTTGGAGTTAAAAAATAAATCGTGCAACTTTTGTGAGATACCATTTTCCAGTATTTTATTATAGAATATGCAAGTATAAGTGCCCCTCTACATATTAAAAATATATAATCGAGTTTTTGAATATGGGTGTTTTTTGCAATTTGGCTCTGAACATCGACAAATTGCATTTTTTTTGAAAAAAATAATGTTGTATCTCAGCTCCCAGATGAACTAGAGAGATGGAATTGAGCTCAAATATTCGGACAATTATTTCGATACATTCTGTGGTTTAACCGAATTTGCAAGATCCGAGCTTATTGTCGAGAGACCGCTTTTGCAGATAAAGATTACACCGTACTGCTCTTGCGAGATACCATTTTCCAGAATTATTTTGCAGAATATGCAAGTACGAGTGGCATCTATACAATACAGATGGAAAATCGAGTTTTCGAATATGGGTCTTCTATGAAATGTTGATCTGAAAATCGACAAAATGAATTTTCTGTAAATAATCAATTCTCATTCTAACCTTTGAAACTTGTCTGATCTGGTTCATATTGTATTTACTGAATATCATGGACACTAGATTTCGAAAAACATTGGTCATATGTCTCGGAGCCGTCATAATGATAATTGATTTTTAAAAATGCATTTTTTCGACCTTTATGACGCCGTATTCCTAAGGCTCGAACAAATGCTGGAACATCAATTTTTCAAAAATATGGACTCCGGGGTAGTTTTTCATGCTGATGACAATGACCGGCTTCATTTGACATAATTGACCTCTAATGAAATGTTATGACACCCTTTGAAATAGTGAAATTTCCGGAAATTTTGAACGATCGCGAGATTTCGTTGCTCTATAAACTTGAAAATTGTTTTCCTGGGGTAGTTTTTCATTCTCATCACGGCGGAATACTCAAAATCATCTTTTGAAATTTCCGTCACTTGTTTTCGAACAGGATCTATGCTTAAAACTCAAAACAAAAACGGCGCGATTTTGTGTGCATGTAGGTTTCCCAGTGCACAGGCCGGATTCCAATTTTTATGCAATTCTAAGTATGGGATTTTGACTTATTATCATTTGAATATTTTCAATCAAAAGTCTTCGCGTTCCTCGAACCACTTGTAGACGAACAAGAGGGTTCGTGTGTTCCTACCCGGTACAACCATTATGGCTCAGTTGGTTGGGCTTGTGCCCTCGACTCGGCTGGTCGAGAGTTCGAGCCCCGCCAGTGTGAATCTTTTGCAACATTTTCTGGAATCCATCCCTATGTTTTTTTAAAATTAAAGTTCATTCGTTCTGAACTTTAGAAAAAATGAAAATAAGAGATGAGTAAAAGTATCAATAACTACTTTTCCTCTCATATTTTGCAACTGATATGATTATGTGTACAGGTCTTCGATTTTTTTAGTTGTTTTCAAATTCAGAATACATGGTATTTTATTTTAAAAGAACAAAAAACTATAGGGATGGATTCAAGAAAATTGCAAAAGAATGACGCTGGCGGGAATAGAACCCTCGACCCAACGAGTCGAATCCTGAAGCCTAACCAACTGAGCCATAATGGATGCGTCGGGTGGGAAAATACGAGCCCTCTTGTTCGTCTGCAAGTGGTTCGAGGAACGCGAAGACTTTGAATGGAAAATATTCAAATGATCATAAGTCAAAATCCCATTCTTAGAATTGCACAAAAATTGGAATCCGGCCTGTGCGCTGGTGAATCTACCTACACACAAAATGGCGCCGTTTAGTTTTGGGTTTTAAGCATGGATCCTGTTCGAAAACAAGTGACGGAAATTAAAAACGATGATTTTGAGTATTCCACCGTGAAGAGAATGAAAAACTACCCCAGGAAAACAATTTTCAAGAGTATAGAGCTACGAAATCTCGCGATCGTTCAAAATTTCCGCAAATTTCACTATTTCGAAGGGTGTCATAACACTTCATTGGAGGTCGATTATGCAAAATGAAGTCGGCCATCATTATCAGCATGAAAAACTACCCCTGATATCATATTATTGAAAAATCGCTGTTCCAGAACCTCCCCGAATTGTCTGATCCTTACAAATACGGCGTCTTATAGCTAAATTTCATAAAAGATCCATATTAGGGATGGCTTGGCAAGAAACGGTATCTTCATACTTCACACTCTCTCGCCGGTCTGATTGGTGAGAGAGTGTGTAGTTTGAAGAGAGTCATTTCTTGCCGAGCCATCCCTAATCCATATTACAAAACTCGGTTTTCTAACTGTATTGTGTAGGTGGGCACTTCTACTCTCGTATTCCGCAAACCAATTCTGGAAAATGGTATCTCGCAAGACCAATACGGGTCAATGTTCACCCCAAATGTGGTTACTCTACCATAACCTTTGATCCAAAATTTAAACGTACAGCTCTTGTGAGATACCATTTTCCAGCCTTGGTTTGCGGAATACGATGGTACAAGTGCCCATCTACACAATACATTAGAAAAGCGAGTTTTGTAATATGGCTGGTTTATGAAATTTAGCTCTAAATGTCGAAAAAATTCATTTTTTTAAAAATATCAATTCTCATTATGACGGCTCCGGGACATATGACCTATGTTTTTCGAAATCTAGCATGATATTCAGTAAATACAATGTGAACCAGATCAGACAAGTTTCAAAGGTAATAATGAGAATTTATTATTTACAGAAAATTCATTTTGTCGATGTTCAGATCAAAATTTCATAGAAGACCCATATTCGAAAACTCGATTTTCCATCTGTATTGTATAGATGCCACTCGTACTTGCATATTCTGCAAAATAATTCTGGAAAATGGTATCTCGCAAGAGCAGTACGGTGTAATCTTTATCTGCAAAAGCGGTCTCTCGACAATAAGCTCGGATCTTGCAAATTCGGTTAAACCACAGAATGTATCGAAATAATTGTCCGAATATTTGAGCTCAATTCCATCTCTCTAGTTCATCTGGGAGCTGAGATACAACATTATTTTTTTCAAAAAAAATGCAATTTGTCGATGTTCAGAGCCAAATTGCAAAAAACACCCATATTCAAAAACTCGATTATATATTTTTAATATGTAGAGGGGCACTTATACTTGCATATTCTATAATAAAATACTGGAAAATGGTATCTCACAAAAGTTGCACGATTTATTTTTTAACTCCAAAAATGGTTTTTCGGACATAACTTTTTGATCGTTGATCTTTAAACTTTGGTCAAAACATAAAAGTTTCTTAAAATAATTTTCCGATCATTTTGAGCACCATCCCACTTCTCTAGCTCATCTGGGAGATGAAATACAGTATAGCTGGATTCAAAACCGGAAAATTCCTAAAAGCCGGCTCTAGGACCAATGACCTAGAAATTTCAACATGTCTTCTCTAGGATACTCTCCCACTATAACAATGACCAGATACGACACACTTTTTGCAAATTGTTCCCGGCCACCTCCACTGACTCGTGATACCCGTGATATATAATATTCATTCCTTTGCATAACACGTTCCAGTCTATATTCAAGGTCTTTTATTTTCACAGTTTGTCTTGCAAGCATCTCTTTCCCAAAACTTTTATACAAAGAGCTTGTTTATTTAAAAAATGTACCATATTTTTCTCAGGAGAAACTGTGCTATGTAGCGTACGATGTGGAGCAGGAACAGAAACTCGCCCTTGAGACTACCGTACTCTCCCAGACGTATACGGTAGGAATTCTAGTGTTATGCACATTATTCGGCAGTTAGGGAGAAAAATTCACTGCATACATTTAACGAATTATGTAATGTTTTCCGTGCAGTGGCCGAAAAGGAATTCCAAACTGAACTATTTGCCCAGTTTTTTTTGGAATTGGACTATTGGAAAAGAGTTTTTGCATTATAATAACATGTACACATTTTAAACAATTCTCTGTTATAGGGCGTTAGTTCTCAGGAAAAAGCGGTTGGAAGTGGAAAAAGAGTGTAAGTTCGGATCGGGTCATTTCCCGGAAGTGACTTTTATTTGAATTCCCGCAATTTCGTATCTCCGTTCTCCGTGGAGCTAGAGACTTTAAAATTGGAATATAAGGTTTTTTTACCCTTAAAACCTTATATTCCAATTTTAAAGTCTCTAGCTCCACGGAGAACGGAGATACGAAATTGCGGGAATTCAAATAAAAGTCTCTTCCGGAAAATAACGCAGGGTGAGAACTAACACTCTTTTTCCACTTCCAGCCGATTTTTCCTGAGAACTAATGCGGCATTAAAAATTGAGAAACGTTCTCAATTTCTAGATTTTTATGAGCTATCAGGTTGTCTCAAAAGTTTCTGACTATTTTCATTTTTTCATGTTTTCACCTCTCCTGTCCTTGGATGTTGACCGATTTACTTCTGGTCTTCTACCATATACAAGGGCTTGGGTTCACTATCTAGCGCACATTACCTCAGTCCTAAAGAGCTCGTAAGATTCTCGCGATAAACTTTGAAATTCAACAAGATGGCAAAGGGACTAACTTATTCAACTGTTCAAAATTCCTCGGAAAACCGTGTGAGGTGCAAATTTAATACACTACTGTGAAGTACTCCCAACATGTTATTAACGAGTCATATTTGATAGATGTACTGTTATATTCACGTATATCAGGAGCACACAAGCTGAAAAGTACAATAGCTGGTACTTCACGAAGTACTATCAATAGATCCTGGAATTGTATTGAGAATCCGAGAGAGCTCATTTGCGGTGATTTGTGAAGTACTTTCCCCAATAAATATATGTTTTGAATTAGGAGATATTTGAACCATCCGTTGTTGAGTTTAGTTTATCGGAATGTGGAAGTCCAATCTCAAGCATTAAAATGTGACATTTTCACAATCTCCCGTTCCAAGCTAGCATTGATTTCCGTATTTTAAGAGGTTATCAAAACAATTAGTCCTTAGACTATTCCTCATTCACCAGGCAGAATCAACAGGGCAATCCTATTCGAGAATTCATCATCAGCAAAACGCGCCAAAAATTGGAAAATTTCGACCTTTCGGCAAAAATAATTCATTTCTCTCATGCCACGCCTCAGAGTTTAGATTTCAATGCATGGTAGTATTACATTACCAAGACCCTAATTCACGCTAAAAGGAAAAAGGAAAATTGAAACGTCCGATGGTGACGAGAGCAAACTTGAAAAATTAAATAGTCAGAAACTTTTGAGACACCTAATACTTTTCGACCCCCTGTTTCCGTGAAAAAAATACTATGTTGCTAAATATCTTATTTGTTTTAAAATTAGATTTCAAACTAGTGATTCGTTCCTTTAAATGAGGTTGAGACAATGGTGAAGAATGAGATTCAGCTTCCCGACGGGCGAATCATCCATCTGGGAGGAGAACGATTCGAAGCACCTGAAGTTCTATTCCAGGTATCTTCCATCCTTTTTGGGCAACGAAACATTTTATTTACAAAAAATGATTTATATTTATTACAATGATATATTATTTGCTGCAAATTGAGCATATTACATGAACAGGAAAATGGAAATATGCTAGCTATTCATACTTGATTATATGTTCGATATGAAGTAGCACAATCCCTGGTATCCCCGATGGAAGATAGTTGATTCTGTTTCTCCTTCAGCCTCATCTGATCGACGTGGAGAAGGCCGGAATGTCCGAGACTCTCTTCTCCTCCATTCAGGCATGCGACATCGGTCAGTGAGGGAGAGGGAGGAGGGGGGGGGGGCAAGGTTAAGCGGGGGAGGAGAGGAGGGAGAGGGGAGGAGACTGTGGCTGATGGCAGACGTGCGTCTCGATCTGTACAAGCACATCGTTCTCTCGGGGGGATCCACCATGTATCCCGGCCTTCCCTCTCGACTGGAGAGGGAAGTGAAGCAGCTCTACCTCGAGAGAGTCCTGCACGGAAACGAAGAGGCCTTTAAGGTACGGTAGGGTTGGATTTGGATCTTCACTCATTTTATGCATTTCTTGCACAGAAATCTTTAAAAATTATAATGTTTTCTACAGCGGTATTAAACACAAATCATTTGCCGATGACAGGGATGTCATATTTATTATTGCAGAAGTTCAAGATCCGAATCGAGGCGCAACCCCGTCGGAAGCACATGGTCTTCCTAGGGGGAGCTGTGCTCGCCAATCTAATGAGGGATAGGAATGTAAGTGGAGGGAGGGAGGGGAGTACGAGGGTAGATCACCATTCTTGATCCATTCCATCATTTAGGACTTCTGGGTATCGAAGGCAGAGTACGAAGAGAGAGGAGTAGAACACGCGATGGCTCGAATTGGTCTGTAGATTATCGATCGATCGTGGTATTCCTGTAATTAGAAGGGTGATGACCTACTGATTCACCCACAGCCTCAATGACCGCTCTTTCACAATAACTCACTTTGCTTCTCTTCTCCTCTCAACGTTTGCTCTTTCTCTCTCGTTTGTCTCCATTTCACTTATCTTCTCTCTATTTCTCATCAGTTTTCGCACTTAACCTCGGTTCCACATGAGCAACTTTCCTATGATTTAGTGCTTTATATATTCTACCTTACCCAATTTCCTCATCGTTCCTTATTCCATTTTTAGAATGTTCATTCTTCATCTTTACCAGTTTCCGCTTTTCCCATCTGGTAACTTGATTGTTATGCTGTGCTGTAATCTTGTAAGTACCAAGTAATTTATGAATATCTTTAGTTCATACGCGCTATTTTTCTGAATCTCAATTATTTGAGAGTCAATATCTAATAGAGAGCATTTTTTTAGAATTACGTAAATTTGCTATTATTTAAATCAATTTATCGGGGCGATTATTTCGTTATGCTATATTGCTCGAAAGTTGTGATTTATAATGTAAGATATCTAATAAAAATGCTTTATTGAAATAAGAAACACTATAAACTACAGTAAATAATACGTACTTACATGCCGAGAATACCATACTGTAATTGAGCATCGATTAACTATTCAAAAATGATAGGGTTACTTAATTTGGACGGTGGCCAAGTTAATCATATTTTTTCCTAGTTTTTATGTATTTATTATCTACGGTATCGTTGTTTCTATCTGCCCCTCATCCAATCATTTCTCTCTTAAATACTGTGTTTCTGTTTTCACTCCAAATATGCTCCAAAGTCATTCATTCGTCCTTCAATTTGGTTCTCTTGTCAATTTGCCACTATTCTCTCGCCATATTGGCTGCTTTGTCCTAATTTAATGACGATGATTATATGGGCGTTTACGTACCCCACTATCTCCGTCTTTCTCCAACTGCATTGTTGTTTTGCTCTACCTCGCATAAGCAGAGTATATTGTACCGACACCGGTGTAGAAACCCAGATGCATGGGGATGCTGATAGAGGTGCCGAGTATAAACCCTGGGCACGTCGATGATAGCTTAATACTAGAAGAATATCAAGCCCTGGATGTAAGCGAAACGCAAATACTCTGACAATTCCAATCGTACACCTTTTTCATTCCTCTGTAAGTTTGTCCTCCTGATTAGTAAGATGAAGCTGAGACAATAGATTGCTGCCGCTGTTGGCTCTCTCGCATTCCAATGCAGTGGTTACTCGAGTGGATGGGCCGTTAAGTTCTCACACCGATTGGATGTCGGTGTGCCTTTATCATCTCCCTTCTTCACACGTTTCTCGAGTGTCTCCATCTCTCTATCACTTTCACCCCGTTCCCGGCTCAATTTCCATCCAATTCTCTGTGCGATCTCTTCACATTTCCTCTCAGATCCCATCCTCTCTCTCCCTTCCTAATTCATTCGGCTCGTGAGCATTATATTCCCGCTATCATCCATTTTGTGTATAGCGAAAGTGTGGCCATGGAGGTCATCCATCACCTTTTTCTGTTCTCAGCCTCATCATCTCATCAAATCAGCTCTCGGTACAGACAGCGTGGCGTCTTTTTACCTCATTGAAATCCCTCACTCGATTCTCCATTTGTAATGTATCGCCCCTCTCCCCGTTACTGACAACCTGTCAGTCGGTAGTTGTAGTTTATCCGCTCATGATTATCACGAGACATGTGGGTCAAATAAGAATATTCTTTCACAATATACAATTTTCATCTTGGTTCTCTTTCTCCTCCAATCCCCTACCCTGATATATCACAAGGAGGGAGGAGGAGAGCGATCCCCTCGATTCTTTTCTCTTCGGCCTGAACAAACTGTGTGAAACGACATTGACAGCGTCGACGGGAGAAGGGCGCAGTCAGTTTTCAGTCTATTTCGAAATCTCCATTTTCCTTCTTCTCTTCGGTTCGGTTCACTCTGGATTAGGTCATTGTATATTGCATCGTCATAATCGGGCGCTCATTAGAGAGACAAACAAGAGCAGTTATCAGTGAAGAGACTCATTTTGATTGACAGAAGGGAGAGAATAAGTGCAATGAGGAGTAATTAGAGCGGGGGGAAAGGGGAGGAGGGGGGGGGGGTGAGCTTGAGGATGCTCACTATCTCCTCTACTGATTATCTGTCAGTCGATCCCTCCTATTCAACCTGCTCATCATCTACTCCCTTTGCTCATTCCAGTGACCTACTCGCGAATGGATGAAATGTCTTCATTGTTGCGAACCAATGTTGCAAGAAAGACACGCGATATCTCTATGTTCCACTCACTCTCTCGTCTTTCCTCGTGGAGAGTGAATGTGTTGAGGAAAGGAGAGGAGAAGAGAGAATTCAACTATTCTTTCCCCCAGCTTTATTCTTCCATTTCCTGGAACACTCGCCCTAATTGGTCGCGAGTCTGAATACTGTAATCGCCCTTCGAGGGTTTGATTGTTTGTTGTTCCCGAATGATAGAGTGATAAGAGTGGGAGTGATGCCCATGTGTTGACATACTCGATGGATGAGAGTTGGCGAGTGAATTCACTCTCCTCCCCTGTTCAGTGCATATCTCCATATCGTGCATACGATCCCCTTCTTGATTAGCAGCACAATTCGACCCTTTCAACCCCCTCATCAAATTAACGTTTATCAAAATAAGCCTATTGAGCCAACAAATCGCTAATTATATTACCCGTTGATGACGAGTAGACTGAAGTAAATGAGAAGTGACTGCAAATGGTCTTTATCTTCATGATTCACAAGAGTGGAATGAAGTAGATTTGAGTCTCCTTCGACATTCCTTCCATCGGTCATTTCGACCTTTGTCCTCTTCTCCTTTCTACTTGGAATGCTGATTCACCTCATCATCTCATGTTTCTCGTGTCGTCGAAATGATGGACAGTCTCCATCTCCGTGGTCATCCGCTCTCTCAATCACAAGTTGTTTCCATCCTCTCCCTTCACCTTTCCCCTCTCAGAATACTACTGATAAAGAAGTATTCCACTTATGTCTTTGCCTACTCTTCTGCCATGGGAACTTCCCTTTGTCCATCTCCTGCGTTCTTGTGCTCATTCAAAATGGAGGTTGCCGAATATTCCACAACGCCGAATTGTGCATGATGTGATAGCTTCTGATGGACGGTGCATGGTCTTCTCTTATCTTTTGTCCATCGCGTTGCTTTCGACCCATTTGCTTTCTTCTCCTTTATATTGGACTGATCCTCATTAATTATTTAAATTTTATCTTCGCTGTGTATTTTTGTCCCCTTTTCCATGTATTTATAATTCCGTCGTCAATTTATAACTCCTCTTCGATTAACCTCCATGATTTCGGATCGATAATGGTTGTTTATCGAGTTGGGTGGTCTGGTGTCACAATTGATGGTCGCTTTCTCCTATTCTCTCTGTATCAACATATCATAGCCATCGATAGAGTGTACTATTCGGAGAGATGAGAGAGAAAGCGACGGAGCTCGTAATCTCTTTCTCACTCAATCGCGCTTTGATCAATTCCGACTGAGGAGAAATAGTCGAATATCTGAGCCTGAGTCTACCGCCCTCACGTGATTTGCAATCCAATCTTGCAATTTATACACTTTCCATCGAATCCAAGAAACGAAGTATCGCCTACGCTGGCCTATCTGGTGAATAAGTATGAAGAGTGGTGGAACTGCTCAGATTGGGTTCACTCGTAGAAGGTCTCAATTCATTGTCCGAATGGGGTCTTGCTGAAAGAGCGCCTCTGTATCGGGACGATTTATCACCATCTCATCTCCTGACTCTTCTTCATCTCACTCATTGCTCCCTTATGCGAACGAGTTGCCTAAGGAGAAGTCTCGTTTACTAGTGTCCCTCCCCTGATCAAGACAAGAAAGTTCATTCGGAATCTCTCCGAATCTCCGCTCATTTCACTCGTGAGAAGTAGCTGGCATCTCTATTTGCCGCCAATCTCGGGAGTAGCTCCTCTGCTCTCCCTTACTTTCCTCATCCTCTCTCGTCCTTCATAACTCGTTGATCTCCCTCTGCATCGATCTCTCCATCTCGAGAATTTCCATCGTGTTCACTTCTCCCTCTTCTCAACTACTCCATTCGCATTGCTTCTCCCCTTGCACCCTTTGACAGTGTTAGATTTCACATGAATGAATAGTCGTTCTCGCTTCTTTTGAGCCTCCGTTCAGTTCGTCTTTCCTATCCTCATTCAATGAATAATAGGGGGAGGTTGATGTGTGGCCCTTATCTCCTCTTCATCCAATACAGTTACAATCAGTTCGCAGTTCCTTCTCATTTCTGTAGAAGAACACCCGAGTGCTAACAAGTTTTTTTGCATGTGATCGAAAAGTAATGTTATGTGTTTCAAGCAAGTATTCGGTTCTTTGTGACGCAGTGCTTCTTATGCATTCCTTTCCGCAACGAATCACTGAGGTGATTGCCGAGTTATGCCTCACCTTAACTTCTTTATCATGGGTCCTCATCGTTTCTTGTTTGAGGGACAAGTGGGGGGGGGGGGGGGGGGCAATAACGAGAGTGAACGAGGTTATGAGTTTCGTGAAAAGATGAAGGAGAATCTATTGGTGTGCATAGAAGAAACGAGAATGAAGAGGTGGATGCGGGGGGAAGACAAATGTTATCCTCTCATTTTATTAATTATTTCGCTATTTCTATTCAAGTATTTGTAAATATTCTTTAGACTCTCAAATGAGTAGTACGAAGAGTGCAAACAATGCTGCTAGTTAGACCCTCACCACCTCATTAAAGTGATATCCGATATCCTGGCTATTCTGACGTCTCAATGTTTGCCCTTTATTTGGAAATGTCCCGTAACAGTATTGGCAGGCCCGTGCAGATCCCCCTCCTCCTCCTCTTCCTCCTCCTCCTCCTCCTCCTCCTCCTCTTCCTCCTCCTCTTCCTCCTCCTCCTCCTCCTCCTCCTCCTCCCCCATGCTTCCTTCTCTCTGCCTGTCTCTTGTATGATGCTGTATTTCTCTTCTGATAATCGGCATAATTCGGTGGCAGGAGAACAAATAAGTGTGAGTCATAAAGGGACGAAAGAGAGAAGACTCTTATCCGAAAGGAGTTATCACCACTTATCGTTCTGCTGAGTGAATGGATGGGAGTGGATGTGCAATGAGTGGGAGGGGATAACATTGATGGTGCACGAAGGAGGGAGTATTGTTTACTACTTTGCCATCTCCAATGGAGATTCTCCATCCCTATTCAATCTTTAAGAGACGCCTTTTTGTTAGATCAAAGCGCAGTTTGCTCATCGGATTCCGTAGCAACGCCTCCTCTTCCCTTGCTTCCCGATTTACAACGATCCCTTATCCATAGATACGGTAGATTGGTACTGTAGTTGATCAATAAATAGATGATCTACCCGATCCTTGTCTCCGTCCGTCTGCGTTTCTTCTTGCTCTAAAACACACAGAAGAGGAGGAGTGAGTGATGTTCCCTTCCCTTGGTTGTCTGTACCCCTCATCGAATCCATCCATTCTTCCGTCTACCGTAACTCTACCCATTGAACCCCTTGATACTCGCCATCTACTACTCCATATCATATTCATTACTTGTAAATTCCCAATTTCGTCGCCTGTTCTTCTTATCCGACTTTTTCTATTCCACTTCTCCATTTACTTGTTGTAATCGGTTAAGCGTCAGCTGACCTCTCTAAATGTTTCCTATTCTAGCAGCAAAAATCGGTGGTTGTTTGCGGGTCGGAGGAGTGAGAGAGCGTGGCCTCGTGAAGAGACGAGAGAGAAGCAGAGAAGGTGGGAGGAGAGGTAGTTCCCTCCCCCCGCCCATCCCCCCTCCTCTCCCACCCTCTTAGAAGGAAAGTGAAGAGAGCAGAGGTGTGAGTTTACTCGGTCGGACGGCCCATGCGACCACTACTGTAGGTGAGCCATTCAATATTATTAGATGAAGAGAGGAACACTGCTAATGGAAGATTAGATACGGTAGTGTCAAGTGATTAGGGATGGTGATTGCAGATCGATGATGGTACTTGGATGGAGATGCGTAGTACTTCTGCTTATGGTAGCAATTACGGGAATAGAAATGAGGGAAGAGAAGAGATGTCCAGAGGTGAGGAATGCTTGCTTCTCTTGGTGGAGATGGAGAAGAGAAGAGGAGCATTCATATGTGTCTGTCCATTGGATTCATGGTCAACGTATTCCTTCTACCTTTGCAGATGTGTCCCTCCTCGTGTCCCGATGAAGAGGAACTGGCGAATTGCAAGGAGCACACTCAGATGGACGAGTGCGGATGCTGTCCAGTCAGTACTCTCCCAATTATCATACTGTGATCTCCCTATGGTTCTCTTTCTCTTCATCCCTCTTCCTCATCTCTCCCTTCTTCTATCCACTCGAGATACAGTCTGGCGCCATCAGCTGATCCCTTTTATGGGAAAATATTTGGCTCTTCGACTTGATCACTTGGTAATCCGCTCTGATGTCGTGGCTCGGATAATTGATTCTCCGTGTAAAGGGGAAGGGGTCACTCATAGGTATGGGAGTATCGGAAGGGGTAAAGGGATCGTCCTATTCACGGCTTGTTTTGACACCATCTGTGAGTGAGTCGGAAGGGTGCTCGAAGAGGAGAAGTCATCAACAGTCACTGGAGGTAGTTGCGCGGGCGGGGGACAACACGTAGAATGGATGGGTCATAGGGACTCGCGTCCATTTGCGTCTATCCGATTATTATTCTATTCGTTAATGGAGCTTTGATGGATAGTATCTCATTGTTCGCACTAGCATGAGTGCCTCCGTTCCGGGAAGAACACCTCTCATCTACTCTCTCCCTTTTCCATCTATTGTCTTCTCTCTCTCTCTGTCCTCGCTTCGTCCTTGTCTCTCCTCGATCCACACTGTCTCTCCCTCCCTCTTTCTCTTCACTCTCCTCACTTCGCACACTCTCTCGTACGTGGCGTCGAAGAGTCGGAGAGGGCGAAGCATCTTCGGGTTTGTTTAAACGTCGAAGGAGACTGGAAGGGAAGGGGGGAGGTCCCATCCGATTATTCAACCATCAACTCATGTCTTCTCTTAGGAATAGTTTGGTGAGGGGAGATTCAGATACTTCAGTTAGGAGTGAGCTGCGCGAAGATATCACAATGAAAGTGGCTGCATTCCTATGATCGTGAGGTAATTGTGGGAGGTTCAAGAAGGTTTCATCATGGATTGAGAAGGAAAGCAAAAGATCTCTGTCCCCTAC